>JAJJWW010007124.1:0-18605 GCA_023531295.1 Papaver armeniacum
CCACAGCTCCTCCATCCCCCGAATCGCTCCAAATCTTTCATCACCGCCAACATCGGACTCATTCGGTCTACCTACAACTTCGCTTATTGCTCCCGCATTTGTAGCCGCATCAACTCTCACCACAGACCTCTCCATCACCGCTCATTGCTTTCCATTGATCCCTCGCTATCATTCATTTCTTGCAGCTTGCACTCAAATCCGCGACCTCACCAAAGCAGCTCATAATTGACTCAGGCAATATCGCAGAGCATTATCGAATTCTATATTTCAACCTTCAACTTCATTCGATCGCCATCACCACTACTAGCTAGCACCACACAAGAACTCCGAGCTCAGCCATTCCCATCCGCAACTTCCATCCTAACAACCTCTTCTTGTTGAAACTCATTATCACCATTTGCACTCGAACCGCAACTTCCAATACTAGCATTCATCTAAGCTTAGCTTCAATTTCCCATCTCAACCACCGTAACCCATTATTCATCTTCATACACTCGCACCTTCGGTATGGCGGGCGGCTGAAAGCTCGGCTCTCCACGGTTATCCTTGCCTATTTACGTATCGAGCTTCAATTGCGGACATGAATCGAAACCCTTAGACTGAATTTGAGCTCTTTGATTCACTTCATCTTCGAGTTCACTTAAATCATCACGGGCCTTCATTTAATTACGCTTTCAGAAGCCAGCTGGATTAACTTCTCTGCGATGACACCCGTTCTTCTTCATTCAACGGCATCAAATTCTTTGTGTTTTCAACCCATTTTCAGCGTCTCGCCTTAGATGGGTTTCCAATAGCGACTCAATCAAGCCTCGCGGCATTCTTAGCAAATTCACATCTCGCGAGTTTCTTCTTGCCAGGAGACCAACCTCATCATCCACGAGTTCGATTTCTCTTTCCGAGACCCATGATTTTCAATTACTTCACGAACTCGGTTGTTAACCAAAACCCATATTATCTTTGATTTCGAGGAACCTAATTTCTTCAAGCCTGGCATAAATTCATCTTCGATTTCGGACAAACCCTCTACGTCTCTTGAACAAATCCAATAGCAGCAACTCGAACCCTAATTATCTCTATCACTAATTTCTCCTTCGAATCCTCCAGTCGGCAACAATAACTGTCTCTTCCAACATGAATCGATTCCTTTTTTTCTTAATCATCGATACCACGAGAGAACCTTAATCATCCTCCATTTAGCAGTGTGAGATTCTGTATTTTCTTCGATTTCTCGGACATCCTTTACCCTGACCATGGCTGTTTGTTTTAACTCTCGGGTGAAGGAAAAATAAGAAAAGAAAACCCTTTCTCGATTTAGGTTTAAGTTAAATGGGGATTCGAGTGCGGGTGTGGGTGTGGGTCTATGGGTTTGGGTTTATACATCCATGGACATAACCCATCCATTTTACCCGGTGATAATAGCACTACATTTTACGGATAAGAGCACCCGGTTTAGCGGCTCCTTAACAAGCTAATCCTTTCTTTAGTAATCCTCCAATAGAGAGTAGCCCTTAACCTTGGCTAGGCTCCAAATAGTGATAGCCCATGAAATGACAATTTTGCCCTTTTGGCTCAAATAGAGTAACTTCTTCTTTTCTCCGTGTGACTCCAAAGTAGCTTCAAAACTCAAAACAGCGTAAAATACATAATTTACAAGAAAAATAGCAAAAGAAAGCATAAACAATAGATAGTAAATAGGATGTATTCTACACCCTATCACCATCTTATTGATAATATGAATCACATGTTATCTAAATGGAATGGAAAGATGGAATCTCAAGCGAGGAAGATGCATTTATGGTGAAACATGTTTAAACACTATCCCTCTTCATCAAATGCAATCTTTCAAGCTGCACGAAGATACTATCAAGACAATGAATTCCCTTCAACTTAGATTACGGTGGAATAAACCCTAAAAGGAGTTTTCTAGCTTCTTTTAAGGGTATGTGCGAGAACATATCTTGATGGGGGTGCAAAATTTGAGAGATCATCCTTTGTTTTAACCATGCTCTCTTGGCTAAAACGGCACAGGAGACTATACTACTGAGGAAACAATGTGGACTCTATCTATGCGAGGCAAAATACTTGAAAATGCTTCTCAGCTTCATTGTCGAGAGAAGAAAGACTCTCTTGGAGGTTGGAAAAGCATAGCGGCCCAATTTGAGTTTATAAGAAGGTATAGTTTTTGGTCTTTGGGAGATGGTCAAAATTTTAGTTTGGAAAACGGATGGGTAGTTGGTCTAGATGGGTTCCATTCCCTTCCTCTTCAGCTACAAACCATCGGGAAATTACTTATGTTTCGATCTCGTGTAGTACCCCAACAAATGTTGGAAGGCTGATTATTCGAATCTCTTCGGCAACAGCACGCATCTCTTATTCTCAACATGAGAATTAGAAGTTGTAAAGATAGCTAGTATGGACACTTACGAAGAATGGGATTTTCACGATGAAAGTCGGCTTATTATGCTACGTATAATCAAAAATATCATCGGTGGATCAATCTCAAGCTTATCGTTCGTTCTATTTGGAGACAAATTTGGGAAATAAATGCTATCCCAAGGATAAAATTATTCATCTGGAAGTGTATGAAGGATATTCTCCCATCAGTAAAGATTGAATTAGAATTCTGAGACAAAGAAGATCTTAAGTGTCAGAGATGCAAAAATATGGAAGAAGATAGTTTTACACTGTTCTTTGTTTGCCCCTTCGCTAGAGCAATGCGGTTTAACATTATCGGATATAGTTGCGGGCGGGCAGTTTTCTAATATCAAGGTGGATTATTAGGCTGGTTTGTGTATGAGGAGGATGTAGTAAGTAAGATGGCTACTTATTCTTTGGCATATCTGGAAGTGCGGATGTGACCTGGTTTTGGAAAAAAAGCTGTTCATTACAATCTCTCACGACGAATTCAGAGACTTAGCGCAGTGCAGCTAGGGTTACCCGGTAACCCTATTAAACAAATAATTAATATAGTGCATAGTGGTCACTGCACTCTGGCTGGTTTTGTTAAAATGGTGTGATGCTTCTTACTGTTCTGTAATTAAGAATGGGGATATGGTCTAATAATTCGTGATGATGCAGGTACTCTGTTATGTACCTAGATGTACAATAACATGGTTTGGATCATAAACACTGATAATATCTCAATTCTCACGAATCAAGCCTATCGGTTCCGAAGAACACGACCAAAATCGATTAAACGATTCAATTGATTATAATTTGCTTGCCGTGTTCTTACAGACTCGATCAGCTTATAAAGCTATCATTTCCTCACCTACCATCAACGACTCTCAATAGCCCAGGTGTTAATATCCCAGCCCATCATTACAACTAAGATTAACTGACTAATTAATCAATCTACTAAGCTAAACATAACTAATGTTAAATACCGGCGACCGATACGATAAGGGGCACCCTCCTTTTAGCTAGGTACATGACAATACCTTCCCCTCTACAACATCCTTGTCCTCAAGGATGAAGGATTGAGATGAAAGTTCCGTAACTCCATCAAGAACTGATATTAGCCACTCTTCCGTAGTACTCAGCTTGTCATGCCTGGTCATGTTTCTTTGCTTCTCAATATCTCCCGCACCAACTGCAGCATTGATGTGAGCTAACTGAACCGGTGTGTGAAGTTGTAACTTGGCAACATTTCCACTTTCCAGTCCCAAGAATAACTCTCCCCTGGAACGCCATTTGTGCCGAATTAAGAAACCCAGCAACTGACTACAACAAGGAAAGCGTTTCAGCTGCTCAAAAATGCCAGTCTGGATCCTTATCATACCAAATGAACTGTGCAAAGCCACATACATGTCTGCCGAGAAAAATTTCAATTTAGTAGCAAATGTAGCTTGGTGGACTTTATTAGTTGCACTGCAAGAAAAAGAATGCCAACTAGGATAAGAATTCTTCCCTGATGTCAAGCTACCTTCACTGACTTTCCTATGACCTCAACACCCACTTTCTCTCGAAAGAGTGATATAAGCGACATTGATAACTTCTCCAGAGGCCCAGGCGTGAGCATTTCCTTTGGTAAATCTTGGATTGTAATTTGGGTACAACATGTATGCGGTTAAGAGTTTGGTGGAGATTGGTTGGCCTCCCCTCCCAACAATGTGATAATTCCACACTAATACATGAAGAATTTTAAAGAGTTTGGTGGAATTGGTTGAAGCCTTTTTAAATACTTCAACTCTAACCCGATCCACCGGTTCTGCTTTTTGTGCTCATACCTGGTTCTAGTTTCTCTTATAACTGCTACCACTAAACTGAAGTATCTAGTGCTTCTGTCCCAACTGCTACACATCCACTCATCCTTCGCATCAAAGCCAAAGCAAGCACCCTCTAGCTGCATAATGTCTTCAGTAAGGGCCCACACAGAAATTCGCACCAGCACACAATCAAGATGAACATCAACATTTTCTTTACATTTCCATCGCAACGAGACTACCAACGACACACTTGGAATGTGTATAATATCGAGCACAAGTTGGTTCATAGTCGAGAAAACAATTGAACACGACGTAGATTTCCACCTGAATAAATCCACCAACATCCACACAAATCGAAAATGAAACACTATACACATGGCCTGAGTTCTCATGCTCTGTATAAAAGATTGGGCCCGAGTATAGTATACCTTTGCGAGAGATGCCGAACCCCATAGGAAAAAAGAATACACCCACACTACATGAGTTGTAACCATAAACCGGGAAGTCAAAGAAATCAATAGCCGTCCAGAGGAAATAAAAGAAATACTCCCATAGACGTACATAGTTTTTGGCAACCACTGCTTGTGCTCATGTTCACTTGCACTAACCTCCAACCATTCAACAAGTATGAATCTTTGAGCATCACCACAATTCAATCTCTCTACATTCTCAACCAAGTGAATTCCAGTTCTCGCAGCCATTGTAATAGTCAGTTTCCGTTCCTCGACAATGTCAGCATCAGTAACACTTAGAAAAACAATGAATTGTACAGCCAAAAAGTATGAGTGGTACCCAAAGCTCAACAGAAAAATCAAATTCTCATAAGAAAAATCACCAGCTGAACTATCAAACTGAATCAGCTGTGCAGATACCTGTCAAACCAATGTACAAGTTCGAGCAATCTGGTCAAACCAATTACCCTGAGACTTAGAAAACCACAGCGCAACATGAAAGAAGACCCCAGGTGGAAGATATAAGAACCCATAGTGAAGTATGATTACAGTATTGAATATAAGAAACTCATAGATACAGGCAAAACTCCATAAATGAATCTGAGTGACTACCAATAATCCGAGAGAATGAACTGCAATCTCATGACTGAAACCACACTCCAGCTGTAAAATAAAAAATTCTTCTCTGCACATCTGAACCATGTGAAGCACCAACTGAGAAACCATCTTAATAGGAAGTATTCTAGCCAATAGAACGTTGTCTTTCTCATACATTGGGACTAACAGCATATTACCATTTCCAACTGTAATATCATTAACATCTACATGAACCATTGGACACAGAGACGACAATTCAGATCGGTACCTCCAGCTTCTAGTAAATGCAGAATATTCTTGAGCAACTACTCTAGACATTATGAGTAACATCATTTTATTTTTCTTTGAGATTTCAACAAATACTTTCCTTGCATCATGAATTTCAGCATTATTACCACAAAATCGAACAAACAAATTGATAAACCACAAATCTGAATCATACCCAAAGCTATGAATCAATTTCTCAAGGTTGTTCTCAGAAGTAAACGCTGATAAAACATCATACTTACCTCGGTCAAATAAGCATCGAGTATCATCAAGATAAAGAAAAAAACAATCCATTAAGATTAACTTGTTGTGATGAAAGAACAACTCCTTCAAGTACTCAGGATTTTGCAAACTCCTCAAAAAATTTGAAGCAAATCGCAGCTCAAAATCTTTTCTACGGGTCAATTTTGACTTGAATCAACTCGAGAAGACATTCATATCTGATTTTGCAATTTCCTCAAGCTGTACCCCCCACACCATGAAGTGAATCAACACCTTCGTTTTCAAGGAAGAAAAATGGAGAATTAGATCCAATTCGAGGGAATTATCATCTTCCTCATAAAAATAAGAAGGAATCAATTCCAACTCAAGTGAATCATCTCGCTTCTTCAATAACCCATAGGAATTGGTATTGCCTCTTCAGATTCAACAACCTTTAAATCTCTAATTGGTGTAGTAGATTCTCCAATTTTTGATTTCGAATCTAAAAACCCAATTAAAGCATCAGTGTTATCGGGGTTAGGGTTGGGAATGTTGAAGAACTTGATAATAAAATCCAAACTGCAGTGTATACTCTGCAAGGTTTGTTGAAGTTCCGCCATTGAAAAATTTAACCGGGGAAAGTGAATCGAGCAGCAAATGTTATGTACCTAGATGTACAATAACATGGTTTGGATCATAAACACTGATAATATCTCAATTCTCACGAATCAAGCCTATCGGTTCCGAAGAACACGACCAAAATCGATTAAACGATTCAATTGATTATAATTTGCTTGCCCTTTTCTTACAGACTCGATCAGCTTATAAAGCTATCATTTCCTCACCTAGCATCAACGACTCTCAATAGCCCAGGTGTTAATATCCCAGCCCATCATTACAACTAAGATTAATTGACTAATTAATCAATCTACTAAGCTAAACATAACTAATGTTAAATACCGGCGACCGATACGATAAGGGGCACCCTCCTTTTAGCTAGGTACATGACATACTCACTTAGCTTCAAGCTGTAGATTCTTCAGTAAAGTCGGGCTCGGGAATTCATGGAGTGTCTAGCTGCTTTGGAGGCTGTGGAGTGGGCACATTCTCTTGGCTTTAAGAGGATAGTTTAGAGATTGATTATCAACCTCTAGTAACAACTATCAATGGCAAAGAACTTTCTGTTCCATGGGAGTATAGAGCATTGCTGAAGATATCAAATCTGGTCTTTTTAGTTTGAAATTTGGATATGTACGTACACAAATAGATTAGCAAATAAGTATGCGGATGAATTAGCTAAGTATGCCCGTAAAGAGGTGTGTCAGGTATTTGGTTAAACCAAATGCCTACAGTTTTAGAGTCTGTTATCCTGTCAGACAAGTTTCAAACTTAATACAATTTTTTCTTTGCATCAAAAAAAAAAAGATCTTGACCGTATACTGAGATTAAGAGTCACAAACTCATTTTCCTTTTCAAACCAAGAGTAAGCTGACTTCGACTGAAAAAGACCCTTCTTATCAGTCGACCAAGTTAACACATCCTCACAATTGCGTACCAACTTGTTTCGGTGAGCACAGATAACAAGCAAACCTCTTCAAGCTGATTTAACGAGCAAACGGAAACCTCTTCAATATTTGCTAGAGAAAACTTGAAGGGCCATTTGAAAATGTTTTTTTTTTTTACGTCAGTTCTTGTAACATTTGATTTACCATGTGCAGTGCCTCTTACATAATGGATGACGGAGGCCAAATGACCAAGCAAGCAACATATAAAGTTTAATTTTTCACTTACATATCCTAATAGTTTATTTTTAAAATTACAATGAACTATCAAAAAGTCCAAAACAATACAAAAGTTTCAATGCAAAAGTTTTTGAAGATTCATCAACTGGATACGTTTTACAGCTATCATGAAAGGCCGTTCAAGGTTGGCGAAATGTCAAGACCGCGAGGAGGCCCTTGTTGTGAAATCCTCAATTTATATGTAGATGCTCGCGAATACACGCACAAACAAATCAAGATGGAATCAGAGAGCTCTTGTACTCTTTGGATAGATAGCTTGTTGATGATTGGTTTTTTTTTTTTCTTCTTAGAATATTCCACCAATTAGTGGGATTAGTGGCTTCTTCTTCTTCTTTTGCAGAGACGGGCTTCTCTCTAGTACATCACCAGATTCACCAGGGCTGCTTATGACTCGAGTCAATGACGGAGGACTCGCAAATTTGCGTATCTCTTCTTTTGCAGCTCAAACTCCTCGTCATCTTGTTCTTCTACATTAATTCTTCGTGGTTTTCGACTTCAACATTTGTTGTTGGCTTAATATCGATGAACCTTATATCTTTGATATCCTCGGATTCTATCCATTGTTTCTCAATGAAATCATTTTCTCTTACTTTCAATTTTTGAAGCTCTTTTTTTGTTTTTTCCAGTTCTTCTTGTAGTGAATTGAGACTGTTTGCCATTAACATTCCTTCTTCTCTTGCTTTCTGGAGACTCTGCTTTGTCTCTTCTAGCTCAGCAGTTACGGTTCCAAGCTTAGACGGGCCATGATTAATGCTGTCACTTTGAAATGTTGCAGCTGCACCCTGTAACTAATAACACAAAGCCCAAACATTAGCCATCATCAAATACTGCAATTGCACTCCGACGATGTAGTATGGATAAAATCGTGCATTATTTCCATGATGCATGTTAGTTTGGAATTTACAACCCAAGGCTTAAGACAAAGCGATTTTAGCATTTTGATTCCCCCACTTAACCAAAAGAATAATAAAAAGAAGAGAGCCGAAAGGTGTGACGGGCGCATAAACTACGTAGAAAATAACAAAGTCTGCAGCTTTACTGACCACTAGCTAGGGATTGTGGAGGAGTAAGGATAGCTCAACCACAGGAATGTACTCAACTAGAAGCAACGTTATATTTTAAGTTTTTTACCAATCATATCTCATTTAATCAGCCAAGTATAACCAAAAAATAAAATAAAAAAATGTTAGTAAAAAAAAAAAGATACACTTTCATGTTAGTAAAAATGGTTAATATGCAAATGGAGAATGCTACAAGGGGCAGGCTTGTCAATGGAATAATCTCCCATAGACGCATGAGCCTAATAGGCGAGTTTATAGCTAGATAGATTTCCTTTGTTCTATACTTAGGATATATGAAGTGAAGTATGTAATAATTTGTTATGCTTTTGCATTGATTTCATAATGTTTTGTGCGGTTTGGTTATCGAAATTCAATAACATGAAACTAGCTAAATTCGAAATGTTCGTTTTTATTAATCCTATTTCAAAACATGGCTATAAAAATTGACAAGTTAGATATACAAACCTCTTTGAGTTTGTTGGCATAGACTTCACCAACTAAAACTCTCTCACCAAATAACATAACAGCCTCTTTGACTGATCGGAATGGAGCACTGGTATCAATCTCTGATCGTGGTCTCCTCACAACCATTGTTCCTTCATCACTACTACTAGAATCCATTGCTAATAGCTCTATATAGCTATTGGCAAATATGCAATCTGGCGATCGATACTTGTCTTGATTTCCTCTATATGTTTCGGATAAAAGTTTATATATATAGGGAGAAGCTACATAAGAAAGAGAGAACAGGATTGAAAGGAGAGATTTGTTAAGTTGTTTAAAATGAAAAGAGGAGTTTAGATATTAAAGAAGATCAAGATGGGGTTGGCACTTGGCAGAAGTTGGCTTCTTTTCTTCGCGTCCACTTCACTTGAATTCGTTAAAATCGGTCGGTGGAGATTCTATCTTTACTCATCCGAGGGTCGTGATTTAATAGGAAGTGTATATTTAATAAACAGTTAAAGGAACAAGACTAGTCACCTAATTCACTAAATTGACTTGTATCGAAATTGGTTCGCTTACTCTCTACATGAATTAATACTCCAAAGCAAAACAAATCCATTTTAAAGAGGAGAAATACAAAAAGATGTTATATCCAGGGGCGAACAGGATGGAAGCTAAAATTTGAAGGAAAGAAAACATCCCCAGTGTAAAAGGCCAAACAATTAGTACAAATAGAATTTGAGAGACGGTTGATAAGCGGGAGTACCTGACCACTCCCGGTCCTGGCTTGTAGGGCCCAGCGTAGCCCTACTCAGAAAAATGGCTTGTACTCCCAGATAAAATGATACGGGGCTCTACTTTCTTGTGGCCTTTATCAATCGCCAAGAAATAATTTTCATTTCTCACTCCCAATTATTAGACTACTGAAAACATTAGATGATTTTGTAGTTTTGTTCACTGAGTCACTGACAGAGTAACACTGTGGTTAAATACATATTACAGTATTAAACATTTCGTATGATTAAGAAATGATCATCATCAGTACAAAGTACACAGCGACAGAGTAAAAGTTGGGGCCAACGAAAGGAAGCTATGGGTCTACTGTCTACACACAACTTGGCAAAGTGTACACATCAAATGGGAGCTATAGTTGGTTTGGTACAATGCGTGAGACAAAATACAAGAGATTGTTATTTTGTTTGCTTAATAGGGATCTTATTCACTAGTTAGTTATTAGTGCGCCTTAAAAAAACATGATGAGTTTTAAATCAAATCAAAGTGTGATTATGAGGAAGTAGAAGAAGTTGCTTGGTCAATGTCGACAAATTCAAGTGTTAGAAGTTAGAACAGTTGAATAGTCTCTTTCGGGTGCGTTATTCCTTTTTTGAGAAACCTTAGTGTGGGATTTAAAATGCCTAAATCCAAAGGATGTTTTTTATAAGCATTTAAGTTGCCTTTCACTATCCTAGTGTTGTTTACTTGTTGTATTGGCGTTGGTGGTGTTTGGTGATTGCTGAACCTTAGGTTTAAAGTCACGAGATCATTAGAGTAACGCCGAGCATAGCAAAGCCGGTGGAATAAGGTTAGTTTGCTTAAGCAAATTCTGTTTTACGCAATGGTAAATGAGCAAATTTAACTAGTGAGACTTGTTTTTTTTTTTTTTTTTAAGCATGTGAGACTTTTTTTTTTTTTTTGAAGCATGAAATTAATAAAAAAACTAACTATAATGTTATTACACGCGGGAATGTGATTCCCATAGAGTCGCTCAAAAGAATGTGATTAAGAAAGCCGGATTCGTTAGATCCCAAATTGATGTTGATAGGTTTATTGGCTACCATCGGCTGCAAAAGTTTGCCGATCCATCCACGGCTTGGTTTCCTTCTCTATAGTTATGTTGAATAGCACAACATGGAATTTGTCGCATTCGACGTATGATTTCCTTAATCATTTTAGAGATATACCATGGAGCTTCCCTTGGATTGTTGATGAAGTGCACGAGATTTTAGAGTCCGTTTGAATATGATTTATTCCAATTTCTTTCATTTTTGCTTTCGGTTGCTAACACTGTTTCCCATGTTTCAGCTGTTAATGTTGTGGTTATACCTAGAGGTTGTGCAAGAGCCGGTACCATGTGCGCTCGAGTTCCCGCAAATGAATCGCTCCCGCCATACCAGGTTGCCTCTCGCTGCACCATCGGTATTTATTTTATACCGGTCTTGTGGTGATATACTCCAACCCACTTGAATGGTTGCATGGATTTTGTGATGTTTGTTGTGAATCCGGAAGGAATCTCGGGGGGAGCTGGAGGGAGGTCATTTTTGCCCATTCAAATTCATGTTGGTGTGCGAAAGATCTTGCCGAGGATATCGTCATGGGTGGACCGTATACAGTTGAATACAAGCTCATTCCTGGTAGTCCATATAGACCGAGAAGAGGAAACAACAATATGTGATAGAAGAGGTATTACCTCGAGGTTGCAGCAATTGAGAAATTGTTGTTTGGTGGTTTATGATAAATGGTTGGTGGTTACCTTGGGGATGGTTTGCTGATATGCGGTTAGATAGGGTGTTCCAAGTGGACAAAATCATTGGACAATGAATCAACATGTGATTGTTTGTTTCGGGCTCGGGAATTGCAACGGGGGCATAGGTTGGAAGTTGAGAGATTGATGTGATGGAGCGAGAGATAAGGTTGGTAAACCTTCGTTTATAGCTTTCAAGAAAAGTGAATTTTGGAGGACACGGTAAGGTCCATAAGAATTTTGTGTTTGGGAGGGTTGTGTGTGAGGTCGTGGGAGAGAGTTGTTTTCTGTTGGATTAGACGGTGTATCCGGATCTTTGTGGTATATTGACCCGGTTAGAGTGAGGCCAAATAATTTTGTCGATGTGTTGTTAAGGGGAGGTGATGGGTAAATGTGGGGAGGATTATAATATGATGGGTAACATTGTTGGGTCGCATTGGATTGGATCAAGGTTCTGAAAATGGGGTATCCAATTTGCTTGGATAGGGGTATCCAACCCATTTCCTATTTGGTGAAATATATGGTTTTTGGCGGTAGGTATAAGAGATGCCATTTGTTGTTTCCATTGTGGGCTGGCGATAGTGGGTATTGATATCGTACCTTGCACTATCGGGTTAGTGGTGGAGGTATTTCTCGTTGAAGAGGCTTGAGCAAATGGAATGGTTGGTCTTGAATATTCCAAATTTTTTTAATGAACAGAGAGCTTTATTGTGATGACTGCTCTTCACGATACCTAGCCCTCCTTCGCTATTGGTTTGTTTAGCTTGTTCCATCCTAATGGGTGAAGCTTAGGACGGAAGAATCGTGACCCAGAAAAAAATTCTGGTGATCCTATCAATTTGTTTGTGAACATGGGTGGGGAAAATCTGTGCTTGCATGAGGTGATTTGAGGTTGGCGTTAAGGAGGTTTTATTAGAACTAGTCTTCTGCGGGGTAAGGCATTTTGAGATCCATCCTTGTGCTTTCCGGTACCCGATCTCCTGGGAGTAGTGGTTCAAAGATGTGACTTGAGGTCCTTATATGTTTGAATTGAATTCTAAGTATACATGGGATTGAAGTAGTCGGCATGCCGTAGGAATTGGTGGAGGTTATCTATGTGATGTTGTTGTAGTCTTGGGTGGTGAATGATGGTTGATTTCTTTGTATTGATAATTTGACCAGTGAAGAGTTGTATGATTGAAGAATTCGATGGAGGTGATTATTACTTTCTTGGGTAGTCGTTTGTGTATGTGATGAGCAAGTCATCTTGCATACATTAAGTGAAGGATGGGGGTGCCTTTTTTGAGGTCGATACCTTGAATCAGATTTTTGCTTCCGGTTTGGCAAGACTTGTTGAAAGAATTTCACTTGAGATGATGAAAATGTAGGAGGATATGGGATCACCTTGTCTTATGCCTGCGGTAGGAGTAATGAATCCATACGATTGTACCATTGACGTTGGTGAGTAAGTTACCGATTCGTACTGAGCATGATATATTCTACAAATATTGATGGAAAACCTAATTTTGTAAAAGCCTTTTTGATGAATCCCTGTCCCAGGCTATCATATGCTTTTTGGATGTCAAGTTTGAGAGCTATTTTGGGGTTTTTAGTGGTTGATGATGTTTTGATGTGATGAAATAGTTCACTAGCAATTGTGATGTTATCATGTATTGATCTCTTAGGGACGAAGGCACTTTGATATGGACTTATTAAAGAAAGGTAGGAGAGGACGTAGCGGTTGACTAGTATTTTGAGATGATTTTGTATGTGACATTGCGAGGCTTATCGAGCCCGAATTGGGATGGTTGCGTTGGGTTGTCTACTTTTGGGATAAGAGTGATGTTTGTATGAGTCATGAGAGGGTGGATGTTCAAATTATCGAAAAACTTGAACCATAGCAATTAATTGAAGATGAGTGGTGTCGAGAAAACTTTAAAAAAAACTTGTTATCCATCACGGACCCGGGAGCACTTTCGAGTTGATGGAGAACAATGCTTGCTTGATTTCCTTTATCGATTCTGCTTTGTCCGTAGAGTGGTCACATTGGGATGGAGTCAATCGTGGAGCTACGTCTTGAAGAGTTCTTCGTCCAAAGTTGTATTTGGGCCGTATATTGAGTGGTGAAATGATCAAGGATGATTTGGATCACTTCATCTTTATCAGCGGCCCGGTTGTTGTGCTGATCCCCGTAATTGCTTTATGTTGTTGCGGCTTCGGTGGATGGTTGCCTTGGTATGGAAGAAGGTGGTATTATTGTCTCGATTGGAGCCATTGAATTTTGGACCTTTGCTGCCGATTATGTTGCATGGCATTGAAGTAAGGTTAGGTGATGATCGCGTAGTTCTTTTCGCTATGTATCCAAAATTTAGTTCTTCATAGCACATTGGTGTTGAGCCATTTCATCTTGATGTTGATTTTCGAATTAACTTTGGAAGATGACCAAAAGTGTCTTTGTTCCAGTCCATTAGTGTTTGTCCTAGTTGTGATTAACCTGAGTTGAAGATCCAATGTAGAATCTCAATCGCTTTGTTGTGTTCGGGCGTTTTGACGATTTGCTCGAGATGTGGATGTGTCGGCCATAGATGCTCGAGCTTGTAGTTTTTGCCCTTGCAGGTCTATTGCTTTGGTGTGCAGCGAGGATGGAGAGCGTGATCCGATGCAATCGCTTGGAAGGTGGGTGACTCCTGCATGAGGGTTCGGTGTTCTTGAGTGTTGGGTTGCAATTGCTATATCTAGTCTTTCCAAGATGTTGTCTTGACCTTGTTGGTTGTTGTCCAAGTGAATGGATCTCCCTCGAAATCCAAGATTGATAAAACCCGTTTGGTCGATCATTGTTAGGAACGGTTGAGTCGACTATATAAGTGACTTTATGCCACCTTTTTTCTCCGATTGATCCATGATGTCATTAAAGTCCCCTATTAGGAGCCACGAGTTGAGATGTTGGTATTTGGGAAGATTGTTGGGAAATCTTGCCACAACTGCTTCTTGCATCTGGATGAGGAGGGTCGTAGATGCCAAAGACACAACCACGGTTGTGCCGAGGCGAGTGGAGTAATGATGACGTGAATGTAACTTTGTGACTCGGGAGTAAGCACCCTGATGTTTAGGTTATTCCACATAAGACATACCACCTCTGCGACCTACTTTGGAAGCGAGGTAAGGTTTTGGAATTGAAGCGTCGAGCGAGATGTGACATATGTCCACCTCGTGCAAATTAATAGTAAATATAATGCTGTTTTTTTAACAATTTCTTTTTTTACGAATATTAAAAAAAGAGATATAGAGTTTTTTTTTTTTCGTGTACACCCTTCAAGTTTATTTAGTTCTTTAGTTTTTATTGCTTTCTACATTATTTTATGTTATGCACTGATTTCAAGGTAGGGGCAAGTTAGAAAGTACGTGGGAAAATATTAATTTTATCAAATATTAAGGGACAAGACAAAAATCTTATTTTATCAACTAAATCCGGACGAAGGAGTATACAATAAGAGAAGTGATCCTCACACTTACTTTCACATATCTCACACTTTGAGAGACCTTTTTTAATAAAACTTAAATGACAACATATTTGAAGCTAATATTTTGAAAAATGAGCACATTCCGAAATACCAAACCTCACCATCTACCAATCTTAATTTTGACGGTTGAAAATTCGTTGATTTTCAAAATAGTAAATGGTGGAGTTATACATTTCGGAATGTGCTCATATTTTGTGGGTAATAGAGCTTTGTAAGACAAACACATCCTCAAAATGTTGGCTTCAAATACTGTACCGTTTGGTTTTTGTTAAAAAAAATTAATGTTCAAAGTGTGAAATAGTGTGAAAATAGGAGTGTGAGCGGATTCTCACTCGTTGAATAAAAACTAACTAAAGTTAGCTTTCAAAATATAAAGAATATTATACCTCGGACAAATTAGTTGTGCAGGAGGGTATCGCCGATCTTATTTGTCCATTTGGAGCATCCTACTTGCAGGGAAATGACAAATTGAGCCCTTTTACCCACCTCACTGATTTGCTCTTAAGCATATTAAATGTTTCCTTTTTTAGAGAGGTGGCCCCCAAAAATTAAGGGTAACTTTTTATTCGTAACCCATAAACAAGGTTATGGGATATCCCTAATAGTTCCGAGAATACCTAAATGCCCTTATATAATCGGTATTTAGTATAGTGGCATATAACGATTATTAGTTTTGTTTAAAAATGGGCTATTTATATAATCGGTAGATAAACAACATCACATAACTACTGGTGTTAAAGTGTAAAACTCTAGGAATTTCATTTGATTTTAAAATTGAATATGGGGCTACAGATTGTGTCGGTAGTTTGCATTGAACTTTAAACTGCCGATTATTTCGAGCCCAAAAAATCGACTTTTTGACAACTTAACAATCGTTGTTTGGTGAACTTAAATATACTACCGATTATTGTAGTGCCAAATTCGAAAAATTAGTGATTTTGGCAAAATCAAAATTTGGGGCAACTTCATAATCCGAAGTTAGTTGAACATAATAACCTACAGATTATTGTAGTTCCAAAATTCGAAAAATTAGAGATTTTGGCAAAATCAAAATTTGGGGGCAACCGTGTCGAGGAAGTTAGTTAAACATGATAACCCTCCGATTATCAGTATTTTCCAAAATTCGAAAAATTAGAGATTTTGGCAAAATCAAAATTTGAGGCAACTTTATAATCGGAAGTTATTTTAACTATATAAACTACGATTATTTAGGCCGGTCATCTACAAAATAGAGCCGTTGGGACTCTAATCTATATAAGGATGGTATCCTCTAACCCTATATGCAACACAAATACAATTAAACTCAAGTACATTATTTATATGTCCTACTTTTGACACCCAATAAATATATCCTTATACAACAATAAATATGTCCCTACTTTTTTTTAATAATCTTATCCGTTTAAAATTAGATTCCCTTAATACCCTCAACCATATAATATTTTTCTTTATTTCAAAATGGGACAAATTTCTTCCTCTACCACTTCACCACCACCACCACCACCACTAACATTCAACTACAATTCCACCACCACTATTCAATAACCACCACCTACCAACTGCCACCACCACTAATATTCCACCACCACTCCTTCACCACCACCATTTACACCACCACAAGTCCTCCACCACCACTAGTCCGTCACCTCCACCACCACTAGTCCTCCACCACCACCACCGCCGCCTCCGCCACCACCGCCACTACCACTGGTTCAGATATTTTTGTATCAACAACAGTAGTTGATCCAAATAAAAATAGAACCAACAGTAGAAGTTGATCCAATTTAGGGGATCAACAACGGTAGTTGATCCAAAAAAAAAAGGATCAACAGTAGAAGTTGATCCATGTAAATGGAGTGAACTTGGCGTGAGTCGAACACGCATCATCTAACATGGAGTTAGCCATGCTACCATTGCACCACAAGTTCAACATTTGGAAGAAATTTACACGATTTAAACTACAAGCATGATTATACTTATCCAACAAAATATTGTCAACAATAGGAGTTGAAAGGATCAACAACTGTAGTTGATCCCATAAAAAATTGGATCAACAACAGGAGTTGATCCCATAGATGGATCAACAAGAGTAGTTGATCCCATAAAAAATTGGGTCAACAACAAGAGTTGATCCCATAAATAGGATCAACAACCGTAGTTGATCCATAAAAACCGAAGTCTATCCATTTACTTCTCACCTCCAACATACATCTCCGGTGTTCATCACCAGCAACACTCTTATCTGCAGCTCAGCCATTTCCTTGCTGCTCAAACACTACCAGCATACACAATATCACAGCCACCATCATCTCTGTAACCTTCTTGTCCACGGCTCAACCAATTCTCAAGTCACCATTTCCAATCAAATTCATTAACGGCAGACCATCAAAACTCCCATTCAATCACCACAACAAGACTTAAACATTAAGTGGTAACACAAAAGTTGAGTTGAGTTCAGAGCAGTACAAACTCAACGTTCTTCAAATCTGGAAAGTTCACAGATGCCAAAGCCATAACAAATTCATTGAGAGCTAGTTGCTTCCACATTTCCAAGCTTCTATGCTTTCTATCAAGTGTTCCTCGTTCTTCTATTTGTATAGCTTGTAACAAATCATCAGTTGTAATCTGCGCAAGTAGTAGATATGCTTAACAAAATCTTAGGTAGGAAAATTGGCAGTGTGCAAATTACATTAGCTATCAGATACGTAATTAAGATGAGTCAAATGTAAAAGCCAAGTGAGCAGGACAAGTGTGTACAGTTGGATAACATTAATATATCCACTAAATGACTAAATTGTCTGTTGGCTTATAAAGGTACACTAAACGATAGCTTGATTAGTTAATCAAAATGAAGAAACTACTGAAACTCGTGCTTGAGAAATTAGTTAATCAAAATGAAGGTACTGCAAATAGTCATGAGAAGTTCCATGGAAGAAATACGTACCTATGGTTCCAGCATTTTGGCATTACAGGGTAGGTAATTTAGATGAGAACTAGAATCTATGATCTAAAAATTACTATTGTTTAATCATTTTTGACATTAAGATCATTTAGTTTTGATTTACCAATAAGCATACAGTAATATATAAAATTATCTAATCATCAATTTATCATTCCGAACTCACCACCACCATTAACAATCACACATAATCTTCCCACCACCTCAAGTGCAACAAATATCCACCATCAGTGCCGCAATTTCCACCACCAGCACCACCTGTCGCCACCACCATAACACCAAGAATATATATTAAAAATCAACAATCTAGAACATGAAGTTAATAGACCATATAAAGTACAAGGCACGGTAAAGAAAGCACTTCCAGATTGTAAAACAACCATTTTGCATCACAAATTAATATTAATAACATGAAATTGACTAAAACAATCTCGTTGATAGAATCAACGATAGAAATTTGATATATATCCTCTACCACCACCGCCTCCAACACCACCACTGTAATCATCAAATACTAAAGAAGAAATTATTCAAACCTGAATCTATTATCGATCTAAAGAAGAATGAAATCAGAAATTAGGGTTCGAGAAGGG
>JAJJWW010007125.1:0-64680 GCA_023531295.1 Papaver armeniacum
GCCACACCGCCCACCAACTGCGCCAACTTCCCAATGGCCGCCCAAGTCACGCCAAGACAAGCACGCCGCCTTCCCCACCTTGCGCCGGCCCCGCCAACTAGCACGCTCGCTTCCCAACTCGTGTCAATTTCTCGATGCCGCCATTGACTTTTCGGTCTCTCAATGATGCTGACTTCCCATTGTGCCGCCCTCCCGATTTGTGCAAGATCGCGTGGGAGGCAAGGATTCCAAATCCTATTTATAAAAAGGTCGACGAACCTCCTCAATTCTCTTTACAAATTTGTCGTTGATAGTTTGTCAACATCTTATGCTTACCTCGCAACAAAGCCCTGTTCCGAGCTAAGCTGTGGGACTTAATGTCGATGGTGGTTTTTAAACAAAGGGGTAAAATTGTAAAACCCCAATAACCTAATGTCACCGGTGACACATTTATTAGGACATTTAATGCATGTAATCGTAATTAATAGGGGGTTTTTTTCAAATTAGGGTTACGACGAACAAAACCCTAATTCCCCTCCGTGTCAATGGCAAATCATGCCAGCCACACCAAAACGCGCCAAAACATGCCAACCATGCTGGCCGCACCTCTGTGCCAATGGCAAATCATGCCAGCCACACCAAACGCGCCAAAGCATGTCAACCATGCTAGCCGCACCTCCGTGCCAATGGCAAATCATGTCAGCCACATTTAGCCCGAGCTAGTCGCGCCATGCCAAACGCACTCTGCCTTGGCCCTAGCTATGCTAGTCACGCCGCGCCATGCCAAACGCACTCTGCCTTGGCCCTAGCTACGCTAGTCACGCCGCACCATGCCAAATGCACTCTGCCTTGGCCCTAGCTACGCTAGTCACGTCACGCAAAGCCAAGAACCCTTACCTTGGCCCTAACCATGCCATGCCAAAATGGCGCCCACGCATAGGCTTGCAAATCATGCAACCTAGGCCAAATTGGCCACGCATGCCACTGGCACATGCCAACACGCTCGCTGGTAGATTTTCCTACCAGGGCGCGACCCAAATTGGCCACACATGCCATTGGCACATGCCAACACGCCACGTAGCTTTTTCCTACCAGGGCGCGACCCAAATTGGCCACGCATGCCATTGGCACATGCCAACACGCCGCCGGTAGCTTTTTCTACCAAGGCGTGACCAAAAGGCCACGCATGCCATTGGCACATGCCAACACGCTCGCTGGTAGCTTTTTAAACCAGGGCGCGACCCAAATTGGCCACGCATGCCATTGGCACATGCCAACACGCCGCCGTAGCTTTTTCCTACCAGGGCGCGACCCAAATTGTCCACGCATGCCATTGGCACATGCCAACACGCCGCCGGTAGCTTTTTCTACCAAGGCGCGACCCAAATTGGCCACGCATGCCATTGGAACATGCCAACACGCTCGCCGTAGCTTTTTTACCAAGGCGCTGACCAAAATTGGCCACGCATGCCATTGGCACATGCCAACACGCCGCCGGTAGCTTTTTCTACTGTGGCGCGACCCAAATTGGCCACGCATGCCATTGGCACATGCCAACACGCTCGCTGGTAGCTTTTCCTACCAGGGCGCGACCCAAATTGGCCACGTGATAGGTGTAGAATACACCGTATTTACTATCTAGAGTTTATGCTTTCTTTGCTACTTTTCTTGTAAATTATGTATCTCATTTTTGCTTTTGAGTGTTATTAGGTGTTTTAGAGTAATTGAGCAAAAGAAGTGGAATTCGCTTGATTCGAGGATTTATTCTCAATCATCTTGAAGAGAACGAAAATATGAGGCTAGCGGCGAAAGATCAAGTCAACCGACCGTGTCCGAGGAAGTTACGAGCAAAATCTATGAACAAACTTGTCGATTCCCGCAAAACCAATGCAAGAAGAGGCACTCGGATGGTGGCCCTTATACAAGAATGCGGGTGTTTAAGAACTGCCATTACAACCCACAAATATCTTATCCACATTATTGTGTCGATCCGAGAAGTTGGAAATAAGAGTGCCCATGGCGGCCGTTTTGAGAAGGTGATGTTGAAGATTAATCCTAGAGGTTGTTGGGGAGAGAAGATTGTCATTGAGGATGGAATTAATACTGCTATTAACAAGAGGAGTTGTTCTCAATCCGAGAAGGAAATCATTTTCATGGATTCACCAATTTAATGAAGGGTTTGGATCGAGTTGAAAGGCAAAAGAGGTCAAGAAGACACCTGTTGATGTTGAAGAACAAGATTTAGAGATTGGGTTTTGAGTAGAATTGCAAAATGAGAGATGAAGATTACATGGAAGATGAAGATGGTGATGAAATTGTTGTAAGAGATGGAAGTGATTTACTGTGAGAAGCAACCGATGAAAGGTTGATGAGATTGAATAGGGTTAGATGAGCTTAATTTGCAAGAGAGTTCCGGTTAGTGGAGATAAAGTGAGTACAAGAGTTGGGCGATTTTGGTTATTGAGAGAAGATGGAACAGGATTTTGAACCTGGGGTTGAAATTAATCGAAATTATGGTGTAAGCTCGTGATTTGGGCAGGCATGGAAGTTTAGATGAGCTTGAATGTTTGATGGTCTTGGAATGGCCGAGTTGTTGTTGGAGAAATCGATGCCATTGATTGAAGCCAAGAATGAATTGAGTCATGTCTTTGTGCAGTTGAGGAAAATAGGCTTGAAGTTCTCGAGGAGTTGAGCTACCGGTGAAATGGTCCCACAGACTATAGGTGGATTGACTTGGCGGTCTGCAATAGCAAGACTCAGTGGAATGTGGGAAGGTGGTAATGGTCTCGTATTGGAGTGCTTGTGTTGTCATGTGGATAGTGCAATCACAGATAGTAGTGATGCTATCTCGAGGTTAAGCCGGTACAGCTTGGAGTTACAGTTTGATGGGTTGAGCAACAACCGAATTTGAGGTTGTTCTTGTGATAAATGAGGCTTGTAGTTCAGGGTTGGCCGAGTTGTCATGAGGACTTGAATTAAGCTACGAGGCCGAACCGCAATGGGAATTGATCGCTGAAGCCGGTGTTGCCGGGTCTGTGTTGGAGCTCAAGGCAGGGAATGGATTGTTTGCAACAATTAGTTTTAGAAATGCAGGATGGTGATTGAACTATAAGCGGGTGAAACTATGGCTTGAGGTAATGATGGTATTGTTGTTTATTGCAAGCACTGCTTGCGGTGGGTGCAACTAAGTATGCAATGTAAAACGGAATGGGTCCTGTGGTATTATTGAGCTCAAAGAGGAGTGAGTATTGATCTTTGAGCAACACAATGGCAAGTGAGACATTGAGCTTTTGCTTTGAAGGATTAGAAGTTGGTGATTGCAATGGAACTGTGGGGTTTTTGTCAGGGATACTTGCAGTGGTGGTTGAGTGCAGGAAGGTTGCAGTTTTGGGTGCAGCTCTGGTTGTGTGACAACTGATACATTAAGCATGGAATAATTGTGACTGGTAGAATCAGGCAATGAGCTCAGGCATTGGAGGAATGGAGCTTAGATGATTAGTTGCTGTGTATGCTCACTGGGGTGAATGTGGCATTGAACTGAGATGGCTGGGATGCTTTTGGTGGTTTCTGGTGTTTTACTGGAATTACAGAAGCTGGTTGTGGCTGGTACTAATGAATTACAAGGAATGGAAGAATGAGCTCGTGCCGATGTCATACAGTGAGAGTCTCGAGCAAGGTTGCAAAGATAGGAATCAAGATGGTGGTTGCAGTGAGATTGGTATTAATGTGAGGTTGTGGCTGTGCTTGTTTGCCGAGTCGAAGAGGACATGGAATGAGGCAGTGCAATAGGAGCTGGTAGTAGTAATGCAAATGGTTTGACACAGCTGATCCCTGGTGGTGAGATTCAATTTGTGGTGCTATTTATTCTTTGGGATGTTTGTTGCTTTGAGAGGAATACACGTTGAGCCGGGTGGAGATGGGAAGGTGAAGCTTGAGCCGATGTATATGGAGGAACCGAGACTATTGGCCGCAGAAGTTGGTGGTGGCCCGAGATAGATTGCAGTGAAGTGGACCGAATGTGGTAAAGATTAATAGGTTTTATGGAATGAATGCTGAGGGGTATCAAGAGTACATGATCGAATCGTGAAAGCATAGCCATCATGGCTGTCGAACCGGTGAAGCACCATCTTAGCATGCCTAAGGATTCAACCCGTGCAACACAACCCATTCCACTTTGGCCGCTTAGCTTACTCGGCCCAAGTCGATGCCGAATCGGTTTTACTTAGATGACTCATCACAACTCCAAATCGACTTGAGTTGACTCGACCGATTCGTCTTGACCGAATTGACATGCCGATCCACCCGTTGACCGGTGACCGGCGGACTTTTCCGTCACCGAGCTGTTTTCCTCGGGCGACTTTCCTGCCGATTTCCTCGGCCACAATACCAGCCTTCCGGCCGACCACTTTTGGGGCGTATTTTCTACACGGGTTTCTCCTCCTTTTGGGCTTGGTGGATTTTTATCTAATGGACTTTGAAGGCTTGACCTAATTTTGGAAGGGAGGAAAGGCTATAAAAAGAGGAATTCTACAACTTTTGGAAATCATCTCATATCTTATTCTTGGAATTGTGGAGAGCCGTTTTTACGCTTCTAGTGGTTTGGTTTTGTTCTTCTTCTTCTTGTTTTATTATTGAATATTGATGATGATGAACTCCATAGCTATGAGTAGCTAAATTCTCTATTATTGGTTAAGGATGTAGTCCCATTTCTAAACCTTGTGTGTGCTTTTATGTATTAGTTTTCTCTTGTTTATCGTTCAATTCTCTCATGGTTTTTATGATCACATGATTGAAGTATTGTGATAGGATTATGGTGTTTGATTAGTTAAGTGGCAATTAATTGAACTTGCATCTTAGTCCATAGCTATTTTAGGGTTTTTCATCAGCGATAACCTTGAATACAAGTAGCATGATATGTTTACGGTTTGTAGTGATACACTCGTAATCATATGTGAGTTTGACCATTGTCCGAGATTGTTTTGCGTAAACGCATGACAATTGCATTGATTAGCCTATTTCGAAACTTAATGCTCTAGGAATTGAACTTGATTAGCGCAAGGCGTTAGGTTATTCTTTAGGTAGGATTCACATACTGCACCTAATGTGTGTGTTGATGAACTTGAGAAATTAATAGATTATCTTGCTTTCTTGATTCTCTAGGCTTTTGATAACACAAGAGATTAAATCGTAATTCTATTCATATATGCAAGCACATGTCTAAGATTGAAGATGAATTCCTTGACCAAGATCTCTCCATTGATTACTTTCTACAATTTACTTTGTTTTTAATTTGTTTTTATTGTTTAAATAGAAATAAGAAATCCCCCAATCGTTACTTTAAGAAATTGATTACTTAAATAACTACAATCGCCTCTCTTGTGGATACGAACTCTTTCTTATCATATACTTTAGGAAAGTGAAATTATTTTTGACGATACGACAAATGATCACCACGCATGCCATTGTCACATGCCAAGACGCTCGCTGGTAGCTTTTTCTACCAAGGCGCGACCCAAATTGGCCACGCATGCAATTGGCACATGCCAACACGCTCGCTGGTAGCTTTTCCTACCAGGACGTGGCCCTAATGGCCGAGCATGCCATTGGGACATGCCAACACGCATCGCTGGTAGCTTTTCTTACCAGGACGTGGCCCTAATGGCCGAGCATGCCATTAGCACATGCCAACACGCTCGCTGGTAGCTTTTCTAAACACGGGCCATGATTCAACTTGGCCACGCATGCCATTGGCACATGCAAAACACGCATTATGGTAGCCCAACTTGCAAGCCGTGCAACCTAGGCCAACTTGGCCGTACGCGCCATTGGCACATGCCAAAACCCACGCTGGTATCCTAACTTGTAAACCGTGCAACCTACCGCCAAGGCATTCCGCACATGCCATTGGCACATGCCACACACGCCACTATCAGCTCTATGCATTGCCACTTACACTCAACGTAATACCTACCACCAAGGAATTCCACACATGTCATTGGCACATGCCACACACGCCACTAGCAGCTCTGGCATTGCCACTTGCGCTCGAGGAACAACCGCAACAAAGGCATTCCGCACATGCCATTGGCACATGCCACATGCGCCCTAGCACCACTTGCACTCAAGATGCAACCAACACTCGAGACATCAACATAAACGGGGATGCTTAGGTCTTGGTTTGGCGGTCACAGCCTTTGCAACGTACACTACGATCACATTAAGAAAGCGTGAATATGAATAAAGCGGTCAAATAAATGAGGAAATAATGGTGAAAACGTTTTCACCCATTAACACCATGCGGTTACCACCTCCTCTCATTATTTCACCCTTTACTCTCTTCCTTCATGAGGCTGAGGTAACGTTTCAATCTCGACTTGTATAAATGGGTCTTACCTATTTCCACTAGACAACAAGTCTCACAGAGAAAATACAACACTCGTAAAAGGCAACTTTGCAAGCTCTCCAAAAAGCTTTCATCTCTTGCAAGCTTCCTAAGCTTTCACTTTTCGATACAAGTCGAGACATTACTCTCCAAGAATTATTCTCGGTCTCAACACCTTTTCTTTGCTTCCTTCCCAAATCAACCCTTTCTCCTCCACTTTGTGACCGAAGCAAGTCCGGGAATCTGGCCATTTCTTGGTTTAGGTGGGACTTGGACGCATTGATCTCGAATCTAGAAAAGTGCTCACGCAACACATTTGTTTAGGGTTTAAACCAGTTTCTCACTCACCTACCGAGTTTACCAAAATCGGCGGAAACGATTTTTACCCATAAACAACTGTTTAGAAGACTTGAAATAACCAACACGGTCGAACCATATGCTATGTTTACGTTTCTCCAGCAAATGATTAGAATTGTGATAATTGCTTGACGTACGACTGCTTTAATATAGGGTGTTTAGTTTGATTGTTGTATGAAGAATTTAAATCACGTATGGTGGTGTTAGATTTACCTATGTGTCATGTTTCCGTTTCAAGAGTAAAAGCTAAGAATTGTCTAACCAATGGATGTTTAAGTCCAGCATGTTGGTGTACGTTTTGGGCTCTAAGTTGCTCTATCTTGCAAGCTTTTATTGATTTTTCATTTCTCAAACAGAGAGTTATACTGGGATAGGGTAATATTGTTCTACTTTCTATTTTCATATTTGATTTGATTGCAAAATTATATAGCACTTTATATCTTTAAGCCTCTATTTCTTTTTATGTTGAAGAAATTTCTAGAGGGCAATTTTGAGTGATAAGAGATTGTCCATTTTCAGAGGAAAAACATAATATTAGTTAATGTCTTGACAATACATCAAAAGCAACAAACTGCAGATAAGTGATTATAATTGCAATTTTGTTGTTTGTTGCACATATACTGCTCAATTCGAGTTTTGGGATGATGGATCCTAACTTTTATCAGGGAATACCAAAAGAAATCAACTCTTGAGATGGAGCTGGCTGCAACTAGACATGCACGTTTTTTTTTTTTGCGAAGCACTTGACATTGCTAACATAGATAGATAATTGAAAGTAAGAAAAAATTAATAGCTGCCATATGAATACTTACAAGATTTGCAAACCAAACAATAAGAATGTAATCAGTAAATCTTGGATGCCAGCTGGTATGGTATCACACCCATTGTTTTTCCTCATATATTTTTCATGTAGTATCCTTTTAGGAGTGAGAACCTTTCCTCGTATATTTTTCATGTAGTATCCTTTTAGGAGTATGAGAACCTTATCGTCTGTCAATATGCCACCACTTGAGCATACATGAAATTTTGTAATATTAAATGATTCATGAATATTTTTAGGTTATGAGCATGTTTACGAATACTTCCTAGTTATATTTTCTTTCTAAAACTTACAAGTCTAAAAGACAATCTCTGTAGGTGAAACTTTTGAAAAATATGGAAGAGATCGTAGAAGAAGTTTATGTTCTTTGAGCACCATTTTAAAACTTTTGGATTTTAACGCACTGAGCATGTCGATTTATCTACTTGTAACTTAGTTCATATTTGGTTTTTATCTGTGTAGCTATCAAGCACGCACTGTGTGGCTTGTCTTCTTTGAATTTTTTTATGTATTTTTTTCCAGTGCAGCCATTATGCATAGTATTTTCTGGAGTTCAACAACTATCAACATCGTTGTTTTTTGGTGATTTTTATTATGTGCAGATATTATCCACAATTTTATTTCGAGTGCAGATTTTATCCACAACTTTTTGGAAATTTTTTCTTATATACACACATTGTCCAATGTTTTTTTTTTTTATAGTGTAGGTGTTAGTTCGTGGAAAATGAGAAGAGTGCACTAGTCGGACTAGCTGGTTTAAGAAGATCAGTGACTGATTGAAAATGCTAATTTCTTAGAGCAACATCTAGCTCCCGAAACATTGGATCCTAATAATGCTTCCGAGAAAGTGGACATGTACTTTCTTTGTAAGCACCCCCTACCATGCCTACTTTAGTTGCTGGCCGGATCACAACATTATTCTAACGGTTTGTCTATCCTGATAATCTCAAGTCGATGACATAGATTCTAAGGGACTGTAACAGCTTTTTGAGTTTTAAATGTGTCAAGAGGTCAGGAAATCAAGCTGCAGACGCTTTGGCCATGAATGCTAGGAAATATTCGCTTTTCAATTCTTGGAAGAAGAAATGCCAAACTTACTAAGCTAGGTTATGTTGTTAGATAAACTTAGTAGTATTAAATGCAATGAAAGTAGTGTAGCTCTTTTGCAGTAGATTTCACAGAGCCAGGTTTGTTGTCTGATAATCGTTTTGGGAAAACTATTCCTCCATGATAGTATGACAACACCCCTGCTCTTTTGTTTGTTTTTTCTTTTTTTCTTTGGGTTCAGTTTGTACTTCCATGATATTTCAATATATTTCACTTTTACTCGCAAAAAAAAAAACAATAAGTCTAGATTCACCGGGGGATAAAATCCCGTGAATCCATTACGTGACACGGAAATGGTGGGATCCACAGTAAATCAAAACCCCCCATATTTATCTCCTGGTGGGTCCCAGGGATTTCCCTCACTCGGTGTGTTTCTCGGTGATGGATTCACGGTGTGTCTAGCACAGCCGAAAAAATAATCATACCGCTGGCATATAACCAGTTGCCTAGCACGGTTAGATCCCGTTAACACATCAAAAGAGAGATTTCCTGTTTAGTTCACTAAACCCGACCCGGATTAGTGGCTAGTCCAGCGGGAAACAACATTTACTCCCTAGTCCAAAAAAGATTTGAAAAGAGTAAAATTACTCTACTAACCCTAACATACATATACATATACTATGTATGTTATTAGTAACATATGTAATATGTAGCAACATATGTAATATGTAGTAACATATATACTAGTATTAATATGTAGTATGTGGTAAAATATGTAGTAACATATATAGAACAAATGTAGTATGTAGTAACATACTAGTATTAATACTAGTAACTAGTAGTATACTAGTATTAATATGTAGTATGTAGTAACATATATATAGAACAAATGTAGTATGTAGTAACATATGTTACTAGTAGCAATATGTTATATATTGACACTACATATTAATATGTAGTATGTTATATATTGATATTATATATTAATATTGATACTACATATTAATATGTAATATGTTATATATTGACAATACATATTAATATGTAGTGTCATATTAGTATGTAGTATGTTATATATTGATATTACATGTTAATATGTTACTAGTATAGTACTAGTTACTACTATATTACTAGTACTACTAGTTTACTAGTATACTACTCCCTCCGTTACTTTTTAATATGATGGTTTTATAAATAAATGTTACAAAAATACAGTTTGGTTTCCTAATCGAAAGTCAAATGTTACTCAGCTTTTTAATTACCTTTTTTCTTAACTTCTTTTCACGCATGATGCGAGATGTGCACCATTTCACTTTACTTATTTTCACGAATGTCATGGGACCATCCAATTCACTTTTATCGATGTAAGTGTCTTGAAGACCACTTTCAATGATTAGTTTTCTTAATTTCCTTAATTTTCTCAAAAAACCAAACCAGCCTATTAAAAAGTAACGGAGGGAGTAGTATATTACTAGTTACTACTAGTATACTAGTAAACTAGTTTACTAGTACACATGTTACTACTAGTATAGTAGAGTAGTTACTTAATTTACGAGTAACATATTTTTTTTTACTATTAATATAGTACATATTGATATGTAGTATGACCATATAGATACTACTAAGTATGTAGTAACATATAATATTTGCATGTGTTGATGCTATAGATCTGTAAGGGTGTTTTAGACATTTAGAAAACACACTTTATAATCTCCACAAAGTTTTTGGACTAAGCGAAGAAATAATTCGACTAACGAGTAAATAATTGGACTAACGAGTAAATATTTTTCATGAAATGACTCAAAGCCATTAACCGGGTCATGAAAAATTGGACTAAATAGTAATTCATACATATCAAAAAGTCGACCCGGGTCAAAGAAGTCAAACTCTGTCTGTCTTTTGATCACGAGTTATTGACTCGTTCTTCTGAACGACACTCTCCTCTCCTCTCTCTCCTGCGAAAGTGAAATCTCGCCAAGAGAACCTTGGTAGAGGATTAGTGTCTCCAGAATGGCGAACTGCTACGACGGTTTTGGAGAAAATCGTCATCTGATTCTAGACTTGGTTTCATCTCTCTATCGACAAGTTCCAAGGGCTTAATGATTCAATTCTGGTCCTATTATTATTATTATCAAACTGCTTTTGGATAAACCTGTACCTGCAACGAAGGAAGACGGTTCTTTCGCTATTGAAGGTTTCAATCCAAAAGCCTTTGCCGAGCTTTAGGATGAAAAATGCTAAACTTATTGTGAGTATCTCCACTTACTCCTTTAGGGTATTCAGCTAAATTCGATTTTAACATCAATGGAGATGAATTTTTTGATAAATTAAAACACTCCTATCTTTTTGAGAGGAAATAATCAGTATACATTGGTCAAATAGGGAATGTATGTTTCATTAAACGTTGTTTCTTGTTAGTAGACTCATACTCTATCTTTACGAATTTGTAAGGCATGGTTCTTCTAGAGTACTAGTGGTCTTTTATGTTATCTCCATATCAATATTGACATGTTTCATATCCGTGCTGCTCATAGTTGCTGCTTGTTTTTGGGCATCGCTCTTCCTTCACGTAGTACGTAGATCTTGATTTGCGAATGAGGTATATAATGCTTGGATTGAGAATGTAGCATGCGTTTATAATTTGAGACAAGGCCCCAAAATGTTGCATACGTAGATCTTGTCGCTGTTTACCCATGTATTCTACTGTAATTTCTTAGAGCCTCTATATACTAATGAGTTTGAGTTCATTTTGGTGATCACCAACAAATTAATAAGGTACTAGGACCAAACATACACCCATTAACAAGATGAAATTAAGAAGAGCAGAAGGAATTGCTTATAGAGAGACATAATCAACACCAATGGGTAGAGCTTTACAAGCTGGACGAATGTGGCCAGTTAATCTGAAGAGGTTGAAGTTCATATGAAACTAATCAAAACGTTTAGCCCCAACCTACTTTTATTAGGAGTTTCAATGTCATGTAAGTTGATTGATGCTTATCAATCCTTTTCAGTTTTATACTCGAAGGACATTGTTTGAAGGTTTAAATCCTAAAATCAGATCGGTGTTAATGGGTTTAAGTAATCCAATAGGCAATATTGCTGAGTATATGTGATCAGTATGTAGTATCCACTTATAGTTTACTAACCAGGATATATAGTTCCATCAAGCAATGTCTAGTTTCTTATCCCAGAGTTTCCATCTCATGTTATATATTATGGCTATGCAAGTCGAAACTCACATCAACAGAGGTAAGACATAGTACAAAAAACTCGCTTTAGGCCCACAAGAGGAGGAATACAACTAAGCTTTGTTATTCCAGAAACAAAGAGTTTATGTTCTAACAACAAACAGCTTCAACAACACAACATTTAACATATAAGTTTACCAAAATAACCTTATTCCTTATTGTTTTCTAGATTTCATACATTGGTTTGACCGTAAACCAGGGAAACACAACCATTAGAACAAGGAAACATCTAAACAGCGAAATCTGAAAAGAGATTTATATAATGAAGATGGAGATCTGTGCAGTCTCTACTTGAGAGATTGTTATTGGAATACTTTGGTTGGAGGACCATAACTTGGCGGAGGGGAAGAGGAGCAGTAAATTGGTGGTGAAGATGATGGTCGGTGTGTAGGTGTAGGAGGTAACTGCACTGGTGGAGAAGGCTTACTTACTGGTGGTGGTGAATTTAGTTGTCGGTAAATGGGCGTAGGAGGTCTCTTGAGTGGTGGCGGTGAAGTGGGTCTTCCGTAAGTAGGTAAAGGAGGTCTGTGGACCGGTGGTGGGTATGTTGGAGGTGGGTATGTAGGTGTTGGAGGTCTATAGACTGGGGGCGGGCTCAAGGGCAGTTGCGATGGAGGGGAGAGAGGAGGGCGAGATACTGGTGGTGGGGATGTTGGAGGTGAATATGTAGGTGTTGGAGGCCTATAGACTGGCGGTTGGCTTAAGGGTGGTTGCTGAACTGGCGGAGGGAGACAGGAGGGTGATATACTGGTAATGGGAATGTTGGAGGTGGATAAGTTGGAGTTGGAGGCCTGTCGACTGGTGGTGAGCTTAAGGGTGGTTTCTGAACTGTGTTTTCCTCATTTTGTTTACGAAATTCAGAGAGAAAGATGTTCACGATTGAAGAAACATCATCTCTAGACCTGAAAACGCAAGTTGGATTGTTTATTTGTATTAGCTAAAAAGTTTCTAAAATGTCATATTTTCCTGCATGCTTTGTCTCACTATTTATGAATGACAGACTCATCTTAGCACCAGCGATCCAAATCATAAAGCATCTGATTTTGGAGCTTAAATCTGTCACCTATATTAGTTTCTGGCATGTGTTCCTCTTTAATGATGGAAAGTCGACAGGGTGATTACATTTGTTATGTGTTGCCGCAGATCATGCTAAGTAGCAGCCAAAAGGACTCTCGCAAAATGATGTTTTTATGCCACTCCTTTCTATGTTATCTCTTGATTAAATTAAGGAGATCAACAATTAGGCATTTCTATAACATGACACAAACCATGGCGTTTTTACTTTTAAGGGATGTTTAAACTCCCAGATTGTTGATAGTCGTTGTAATTTACTAGAAACACTTTCGCTGCAAATAGCGGTTCATGTATTGGAGTCTGTGATGGGTATGATTATATGTTCTTTCGATGTCCATCATAGTTCTAGTGAAGGAATGACAGGTAGATGGTGGTGGGTATAACGATGGTGAACAAGCCATGTTTTGATGCCGTTGATGTAGCAACATGGAATTTCTAGCTAGTGGGAGTGGTGTTGCTCTGGTGATATGGCACATGTTTTTGGGTGGTAATGAAGGTGTGTTTGGACTAATAGACTCATAGAGCTGTTGGTGTATTGTGGGTAATGATGGGAATGTGGGGGTGGCAGACTCTTATGGTTGTGGGTTGTGGTTGTAGAAAGATTAAGGGCAAAAAAAAAAAAAATTATATTTATTTTTGGTTTTGAAGTCGTATAGTGAAAGTTCTAGAACTTGATTGTCAAAAGCAATATCATTTGAGTTTGCTACTTAACTAACTACCAACTCACTTTTGACTCCTTAAAAGTGAAATTGTAGAGGCTGTTCAGATGCCTGGGTGATGGCCATAACTTGGCTTGTCTAGTAAGCTGTTCCACTATTCGTTCAGATTGGAAGTGTTCGTCTTTGTATCAATTCTTGGTGTTGGCATTTCTGTTAGCAACTGCATGAAAACAAACATTTTACGATATTAATTTTGATAATTTACTTGTTAAAAGAATTCAAACTTTTATGCAGATTTTACCAGTATCTCCCTGGATGGAACTTGTAGTATTTGGACTAACTGTCTGTCTGTCTCTGATGTGCATAACAGGGGTATTGAGATTACTGAGGCACTGCGGTTGCAAATGGAAGTTCAAAAGCGGCTGCATGAGCAACTCGAGGTATGGATTCTAGATCCTTGTGAGTTTGTCAGAATTGCATTCTACATGTGTTCTCTTACTAGCTGATGTCCGGACTGAGTTCATGGCTACTATACAGTCGAGTTGTCTGGACGAGTGAATGCATGTGCTATATTGGGCTTGTTATCTTTCATTGTATCTAGAATTGTAGTTATAATATAATGCATGGGAATCGCTGCAAGGCCCCATAAAAAGGTTAGTAGGAAATCTTTATGACAGCAATGGGGTAGTACCAAAAAACTTTGTTTTGGTTACTCCGGTCCGGAGAAAGTTTAGTTAGGCCTGGTCAGGTTGGTTAGGTCTTCTATAGGGAACTGAGCGAAAGAATTGTCAGGGGCCTGAACCGAAGGACCTACTGAATGGATGACGAAACAAAATATTAGCCATCCATTCGGGAAATTTCCATTACATACAAGTAGAATTTGGTGATGTCCCTGAAAATTTGGCTTACAACTTCAGCATTTTAATTTTTCACATTAGTTAACCTTTTTATGTCAGTAATATGGTACACCATGTTCTGTGTCTGTTCGTTGATAAACCCTGCAGCGATTATCGTATATATATTTCATCTTTTAAATGATAGTATCTATTATTGCAGATTCAAAGAAATCTACAGTTGAGAATAGAAGAACAAGGGAGGCATCTACAAATGATGTTTGAGAAGCAATGCAAGTCAGGTACTGAAAAGCTAAAAGCTGCTTCATCAAATCCCAACGACCCATCCGCTCTCATCGGATCAGGTTCAGAACTCTCCTTCCAAAGATGACGTTGTAGGATCCAAAAAAGATCAAGCTTTAAAGGGAAATGATGGCAAAATGGCAGTGCACCCGCGAAAGAAGCTTCGGGTGATCTCCAACAAGATCCCAGTGATGGCTTCAAGCCACCACAAGCAAAACGTGCCAGATCTGAAGAGAATACTGGATCAGAATGACAAGTTTGGTAAGAAAAAAGTAAATATCTTATTTTGATCAGGATGCTGATTGATACAAGGTGTATTGGAGTTTAGATGTTCTCTTGCTCCCTGTCTTTTCTCTCTCTGATTTGGTGAATGACTTACCGTCTCTTTCATTTTAACCATCGTACTTCTTGCTTTATGTTCATTTGATTTGTGGGTGAGACTTGAGAGATACTTTAGGAACTGGTCCTGGAAGACGGATACTTTTGTATGTGTCCCAATACTCCAACTATGAAGAGAGCAAGTATTTTACTGTGTAAGAAATAGTTTTTAAGCCTTTTCAGTAAGAATATATATGTGCCCCTATCTGTTTTTCCTTTGTATGGAAGCTTTTTCTAGAGCCTTACTTTCTGCTGAAAATGACAATCTTATTCATGGTATAAAAATTAATCCTCATTGTCCTGCAGTTTCTCACTTATTCTTGCAAATGATTGTCTCATTTTTGCCAGAGCTGATGCTAAAGTAGCCATAAATTTGTTAAATATTATTGGCAGCTTCAGGTCAGTCTATCAATTATACCAATTATACTAAATCTGGCATTGCTTTTAGTAGTGGTGTACCTAATGGTATTAGAAAAACTTGCTCTTAATATACTAAAAATCAAAAAATCAAATATACTAAAAATCAAAAAACTTGCTCTTAATGACAAGTATCTTGGAGTACCTCTTCTTCTCCAAACAAGTAAAGTTAAATCCTTTTCTGGTCTCCTTGATGGATATGGTGATAGGCTCGCTACCTGGAAACCTAAATTCCTCAAGTTACCAGGAAGAACTATGCTGACTCGGTCAGTGCTAAGTAGTTTAGCATCTCATCATGTCTGTTTTCCCCATTCCTAAAACCCTGACAGACAAAATGGATGCTATCCAGATGAGATTTTGGTGGAACAAATAGAAAGGTAAAAAAGATGGTTATTTTATAAAGTGGACAGTTATTGCTGAATATAGAGCCCTCGGTGGTTTAAACATCAAACAAAATGAAATAATGAACTTAGCTTTATTGGCCAAACTGGCATGGAGGATGTTGCATGCTAGAGATAAAGTGTGGGTCCAAATTCTTAGTGGAAAATACTCTCATAATTCTGATCCCTTAATTGATAGTCTAACTGCTAATGGTTCTTGGATATGGAATGGTATTTGTAAGGGTCTTGAGATAGTTAAGAAATATGCTTGTTGGAAAGTTGGTGATGGAAATTACATCCATATATAGAAGAATAGATGGATTTCATCCATTAATTCTACTGTGAAGCCAATTTGTTTCTTCAATATGACTCATGTGTCTCAATTGATTGATGTTGAAACAAAACAATGGGATATGCATATGCTAAATGTTTTATTTAATCCACATACTATTGGTAAAATCCAGGATATTAGAATTCACTTTGATGGTCAAGACTATCTTAGATGGCAACCTAATTCTAATGGCACTTTCTCGGTCAAATCTGCTTATAGAGCTATTCTTAATGATAACAATCAAGAATCAGGCTTTGTTAATACTGTACCTATCTCTTGGAACTCATTTTGGAAAACCAAACTCCCTAGTAACATTCTTCATTTTCTTTGGAAATGTCTTCAGAATTGCCTCCCTGTTGGTGAAAGATTAGCTAGGTTTGGTAATAATATTGATCCCAACTGTCCTCTCTGTAATAATCATCTTGAAAGCATGCAACATCTTTTTATTGATTGTTCATTCTCTCAATGTGTATGGAATGATGTGATCAATAATGGTACTACTGACATGGTGAATGTTTAGTTTAATGATTGGTTATGCAGCATGTTTCAGGATAATCTTCAATGAAACACCTGGGTAAGTATGATCGAATGGTTTGGATTTGTGATGTGGAAGATTTGGAAATGCATATGCAAAAAAGTACTCCCTCCGTCCTAGTTTAGATGCCTAAATAGGATTTTGCACGAAGATTAAGAAACACAAAGAGAATACTTTGTTTTTCCACAATTACCCTAGGTTAGTATTTAAGGTTCCTAGTTTTCAGATGTCTAGGTTTTTTTTGTTTACTTGGAAAAATTCAAATTAAAGGAAGTATATAGAGAAAAGTAATTAAGACTGTGTCTAGAAAATTTAAATACACAATCCTCCATGTTATGGGGTGATTCCAAGTTATGGGCAAATCAGGATAAAAGGTGGAAAAATATGAAGTATAGCAAGTATTTTAAGACAAAAGAAATCCTCTATTTTGGCATTTAAACTAGGACGGAGGGAGTATTTGAAGACATCCACCCAAATAGTCAAAATGTAGTTAATCTAATAAAATATGACTATGTAGAGTAGCATAGAGTCAAAACAGCTATCTCTGTACCTATTTCTAGTAATCATGCCATTATAAACTTCTATTGGGAAACTATTCATCCTTTTATTAAGGTTAATTTTGATGCTTCATTTGAGGAAGCAACACATGTTATGGGTAATGGACTTATTTTGAGGAATTTTGTAGGTAATACAGGTTGAATTAGATGGAGCATGAGTAGAGCACTAGATCCTGACAAGATAAAGCTAAAGCACTTCTAGATGATGTCTTATGGAGCAAAGAGAAAGGAGTGGAGGCTATACAGCTTTAGGGAGATTGTCAAAATGTCGTTAATGCTGTGAATGGCAACTTTGAAGCAATAAAATGGACAACCACAAGCATTATCATGGTTGCTCTTAAAATTTTATCTTCTTTTAGTAGTTAGAAATGCACTCATGTGCAAAGAGATGTTAACCATGTGGCTCATGCCTTGGCAAAACATGGTATTTTAGGTTTTCAAACTTTGGAAATGTCCTCTGATTACCCTGCTTGGATATGTGAATGTATCCATAGGGACGAACGATTGAAATTTTTTCATCCATTAGTAAATCTTCTTTAGCATTAAAAAAACAAAAAAAAGTTATAATATATATGATTTAACTTAGAAACCTTTTTATTAAAAAACCAATGTTTAGCTTGATTGAGTCAAATTGGTGTTCTTTTCTTTCTCTTTTTTCTTTTCACATTCTTTTGCTTGTATAGTTTTGCTTCTCTAATTTACCATTCACTTTCGACGAGAGAACTGATGGGATTGAAAGTTCCGAGTATTATTTGTATGTCCTTAAAACTATCCTAAGTTGATTACTGTAAGATTAAACTCGCAAGGCAAGGATGTAATCAAATCCTCCCAGATTGTAAGCTTTTTCCCATTGTTTAGGTGAGTGGTAAATCATGATGGATTGAAAGTTCCGAGTATTGTTTGTATGTCCTTAAACATATACTAATACAATCAATTCAGTGACTTCAGTCTTGTATCAGTATTATATAGGATTGGGACATCTTGTTACTACTCTAAAACTTCAATTCACTTCACCAAACATGTACCAGACTCATATGCAGAGTAAATCATTTAAGAGTTGGGTGTTAAGAGGATGGACAAGGAATTAAGAAAAATATTTGGGTATAAAGATTTTGAATCAAGGAAACAAAATATCAAATCTCAATTTCCTCTTTAAAAAAATTATTGAGAAATTAACTAGATGGAAAATATATTCATTATCTTATGCAAACAGAACTATTCTGATTCAAGTTGTGTTAGCTCTAATCCCATTTTAATATATGGAAACTTCTATTATACCAAGATCTATTCTCAACAAGCTCATGCAAATAATTCGTGATTTCTGGTGTGGACACACTAGACACAAGATGAAGATGCATTTTTTTTAAAAGTGGGAGTGGTTCAACATGTCAAAAGAGAAAAGGAGGTATGGATCTAAGATCTCTATTAGACCTAAACCTTTCACTTGTGGAAAAGGTTTCTTGAAGATCATTATGGTGAGAATTCTGCAAGCAAAGTAGCTCTAAGGACATGCATTTTGGGACGTAAAGAAACCAAGACATTGTCTACCACTTGAGCAGCGATGTTAGAAAGCAGGGGAAATCTTATGAAAAGGATATATATGGATAACCTGTAAAGGCCGAGGTATAAATATATTCTCTGATCCGCGGATTCCTACTATCACTGGTACTATCCTTGTTCGTAAAGAAGATGGAAATCCTAATGTTATCAGAGTACATCAACTGATATGTAAAGCTACAAGCCAATGGAATATGACCATTGTCCAACAAAATATAAACGACTTTAGTTCAACTCAGATACAAATGATCCCAATCAATTTTGTAGCTGAGTACGTTTTCATCTAGAAGTTCACGACTCACGTAAACTTTACCCTAAATCTCTTTAGAAATTTCTAGAAGAACAACATGGTGAAACTTCTCAGATGAAGGAGAACTAATTCACATGGAAAAAATTCTGGGAAACCATGAGAGTCCACCATAGATAAAAGCATTTGTCTCGAGATCTCTACATAATGGTATTGGCGTAGCACAAAGAATTGGTAGATTCATAGATGGAGTTTCCACTGACTGCAACTTCTGCTCATATGATATTGAATCTGTCGACCATCTCATGATTCATTGTAATTTTGCTAGGGAAGTTTGGTTTGCCTCTCTACTGGGTTTTGCGACTAAATGTTAATAATCAGATGAACTTTGATGCTCTGGTAAATCTCTTGTTAAGAAATAATGATAACAAATACTCCACGTTTATGGGAATATCCATCTGCTGGTGTTGATGGTGGTTTTTAGATTAGGGTTAAAATCGTAAAACCTTGCATCTGATGTGATGTCACTCGCAAGGAAACAGAGCCACGTGTAGCTAACCTCTCCACCGGCATATTTATTGAGCCACTCAATATACTTACATGAAATTTATCCGCACTTCATAATCCTGTATGTTCTCAGAAATTTTGGCGCCTCGCTTATATTCACTTAATATAAGTTCCTCCAATGCCTTCTATGCTATGTTCTCTCGATCGAACTCTTAATGTTGATATGGCATGACGATTTGTGTTCACTCAGCAGAGTAGCACGAATCTCCAAGTATCAAGAATAAGACTTTGCATAAGGTATTCAATCGTAAAAGCATGCCGCTCTCTCGGCAACGAACTTAAAAGAGCTCCGTGTCGACACATAGAATTCGGTCAATCATCCCGACTAACTTGCGTAAGTTAGGGTTTCGCGCCTCGCCGCAATATCAGGACCTTGCTTGTCAAAATTAAGCCTAAGCAAACAATAATTAATCCGCCATGGATTACGGTGCAGTAACCTCGCCGTAATAAGAAAACAGGAGCCGCAGCAAGAAGAGGCGGCCATGCCCAAGGCCGCCTAGCGCCATTGGCCACGCCTGCACTCCTATTTCTCGACCAATCAGGTCCCCTAAACCCGCCACACTCTCACCAAGTATAGTCGCGCCTTATGTTTGGCCAGCCCCCTTTTTGGGCCAATCAAGTTGCTCTGAACTTGCCACCATACATTAAAGGCCAAACGCACCCTGCCGCGCCACCATACTAACTGGCAATCCAAACGCGCCCTACCACAATAATATATTGGTCGGCATGCCAACATGCCACTCTACCGCGATAACTTCGCAAACATGCCACTTCGTGGCAACCTGCCATAGATAGCCACCCACGACAATTCCTACTCCCATGACCGTTTCCACACTATGGTATTACCATAGTTCCTTTGGCAAAGCCATGGCGCCATTTGCACAAAAGTAGTGCCATGCCGCAGCCGCACGCCACATGCAATAATTAGGGTTTCGACAGGTCAAACCCTAATTTGAGCAAATTGCTACCAAAGCCAAATAACGTTCCCAGAGCAATGGGATTGGCGTCGCAACATGGCCAATGTTGCCACGCCACATGTGGGTCTGACTCCACGGAGCCTTGGCCACGCCAAGCCCTAATTCTTCCACGGCGCCTTGGCCACGCCAAGCCCTAATTCTTCCACGGCGACAAACCCTAACTTTGGCCACGGAGCCAATTTTTAGCTTTGGCCATGCCGCAACATCACGGCATACCACTATGCCGTGGCTACTAGCATGACGCTATTCCATGGCTACGCCATTGGCATGTCGCTATGCAATGGCTACGCCACTGGTATGCCATTAGCATGTGGCTGACGCCACTTCTCTATGCAACAAGATGTGGCCATAATCAATGACCATCCTTCTTCATGAGATGCAATATCGCCCATCCAAGTTCTCCACCGAACTAATGGACTTATGGCAACTCTTAGGCGACCAACCGCCTAAACCCAGCGACCATGGCTACGTCGGGCGCCACTTGCACCATCGTGCCACTGGCATGCACAAGTCATGTCGCAATGCCACTGCGCCATTGTCAGGCGCCAATACAAGGTAGCCACAATAAACGGCTACCATTATTCATAAGATGCGATCTCGCCATCTAAGTTCGCTACCAAACCGGTAAGCTCGCACAAGTTTTAGGCGACTAGCCAAAACGAGCCTAGCATCACATGTTATTTACTCCGCGACAAGCCTCTCAATTTTAACTTGCCACACGTAGCAAAGTGCTACATGTTTTCCACAAATACACTTTTGAGACATCAAAATATGTCACAAACCGGGATGCTCATCAAAATATTGGTCTAGCGGTTTACCGTGCGGCGTGCAATGCGCCCATTACAAGAAAGTGTCATGAAGTAGGATAATTAGTGGTAGTGAAAAGTAACGTGTAAACAATTCATTTCCTTCATCATGGAAGCGTAATGACCGGCGGTTACACTAATTCACTTCCCTCATCATGGAAGCATAACGTCTGATAGTTACACGTTACTCTTTTCTTCCACCACTCCATCGTTTCCACTTCCTACGAGACCAGGGTACGTTTCACTCTGACTTGTATAAATAGGTCTCACCTATTTCCACCAAAAAGGTTTTTTGGGTCAGGTGAATGATACAACATCCAGAAATCATCTGATAGCTTTTTCATCCAGCTAGCCAGTTTAACTTTCTGATACAAGTCACAAAACGCCCACACTTTCAGAATCAACTATTCTGGTCTCAACACTTTCTTCGCTTCCCTCCCTAAGACCAACCCTTCTCCTTCACTTTGTGACCGAAGCAAGCATGGAACGACCATTTCTTGGTTTAGGCCAGGATTGTACAGATTGATCTCTCGAATCAAAAATACTCCTATGGCAAAAAGACATTGTTTAGGGTTTAGATTCTTTTCTCACCCACACACACCCAAAATTACCAAAATCGCAGTAAACTTTCACCTCAAACAATTGGCGACCACAAATGGGAGATTAATCTCTCGTTGCAATACCAATTTCCAGTTTCAATTTTATTTTTCAATCCCGATCTCAAGATGGTAGAACCAGTCCGATCAAACAAACTCCAAAAACGCTAGCGCCGAGATTTCTTTGTATTAACGTTTCTTCCAAAGCGGCATTAATACGCCACCTGTCAACACCGGCGGCTGAAAACGTTCCTTCAGCGTTACACCTCCGGCCACCAGAGCTAGAGCGGGGCCGCCGCCACCATAACGCTTTCTTCAAGGGTGACACCTCCAACAAGTCACCGTGAGCCGCCGCTACTCCACCACCGGACGAGAGACTAGAGGAGCCAGAGGAATTCAACCTCCTCTGCCACTCTTGATTTGATGGAAAGACAAAAGGTTCACGTAAGGCTCAGACAGACATGGCTACAGATCAGAAAGAGATACCTATCTTCCTCAAAATACTAACGGAGCGACTACCACAAGAGTCACGTCAACCCCTGGTGATAGAGCTGACAAAGGAATACTTTTAACATCCCGCGTAAGCACTTCAGCAAGACGCGCATTTATAGATGAAGAGGATCGTGTTTCTCCTGAACGCCCAGTAGAAAAGAATCAGCAATCCAATTTCATCACACGTGAAGATCAGGAACAATTTCTCCAAAATCGAGGCAAAGAAAATCAACAACCCTCCTGAGTTCACAGAGGCCCTCTTCCCGAAGCCGCATGTTTCTCGGGGACTCCGTCCACAAAATCGCAAGTGCCTATGATGAAACATTTATGTGAGTTTCTGTATTTCTCCAAGGTGCACAATAAGACATATCCGCAGCCCCAACCGCATCAGATCAGAAAGCATCCGTTTCCAACCAGCGGGCCGTTTCCTAAACCCCAACCTCTCTTGGGAAGAACGGTTGATAAATGGAACTAGGGACTCCTAACCACTGTTCACTTAAAGTATGTCGAGTTTGAAAACACGCGATTGACGAGCCTCCAACTTCGACATTGAACCAACAAGACTCTAGTTGCAAGGGAAAATCAAATAAGAAGCGTATTCTTTCCCATGAGGAAAAAACACGATTTTTCCGACCACAGCACTATTTGTGTGTTTGTCTTCCCATATGTCATATCGCCTCAACTCGTTTTGAAGTCAAGGGTTAATGGCGCCCACCGGGAGTTCTCTCCAGAGCCGCTTCTACTTTTCGCTCCAAACCGCGCCGCTTCAACGTTTGCGCTCAGAGCCGCTTCAACGTTCTTCCGAGAGAAACGTTGCCTTTCCGGCTCCAACGTTTTCCAGGATCCGCCTTCAATGTCTCACCTCCGTCCAAGTTTTTTCCGATACTCTTCAACGTTTTCCAAGAGCCACTCCGCTTCAACGTTTTCTCCAGTTGACACTCCTCCCTGTCAAGGATCGTGATCGCAGCCAGCCAAGGTTCATAATTTTGGCCACCTTCTGTCTCATCCCACCAAAGCTTGTGGTCGTGGACAGTTTTAATCGCTTACACATCCAGCCAATTCCTTTGCTCTCATGGACGCCCATGCAATTCTAGTCGACCTATTTTGTTGCCACGACAATGTAGTCTCTTATGATCACAGCTGCTTCCAAGAACCGTTGTTGCTCTTGTTACCAGCCAGAGCTTCACCATAGCAATAACCGATACAAGGGTAATCCGTACTTCTCCATATTTTAGTTTCACATGGAATAAGTAATAGAATCACCAGTAAGGATGCAAGATGGCTATATCTTTATCATGGACAACCCACCAACCATACAAGATGGAAACATGTAAACCACACTTGGGGACTAAGGATTTACATGAAATCCCTTCACTGTCAAAGCTGAGAAGACGCGGTCAACCCAAAAGTCGTAGCCATGACGAGGTCATCTACTCTTCAAAGGTGTAGCATAATAATATCATCACCTCTCTGCCCAGAAGGCGTATGCAATACTTTACGAGGCCCACGACGGATCCCAAGCCTACTCGAGAGAAACAACTTCAAAGAACCAAAGAGGAGTGCGACTGGGACTCGCCATCATGGGTCCATCCCCGACAACTATCAAAGCATTCACGAGATAAATCTAGAGACGCAGCTGAAACATTTTTCTTGAAGAGACAGAGGGAGCCATGATTAACGACATAACTCTTTTACTGCTACCCCTTCGTTATCCAGAATTTTCGTCCATGAGATGATTCCAAGAATCCCAGCTGTAGATGGTGGATTTTCAACAAAGGTTAAAACCGTAAAATCATGAGGCATGTTTTTGACACGGATTTCAGGCATGCAACGATTCATATTTTACGAATCCATGATGAATATGTTTTCGAAAAGCCCCACTAGCTGAGCGATTTGATCCCTATAATTTCGTCATGCACTCTATGCAGAATAACATAATTGGGCGGTTCTCCGTAGATTGAGAGCTTAACGCCTTGAGACATTGCCGGCACTCAATGTTCCTCGATCAAGCAGGAGAGATACCTCTCCACATAGAAGAATAGTTGGGCGACGTACGCCTTCGTGACGTCGGTGACACTCACCGCTCCTCGACTATGTGAAGAGACCATGTATAGATTCAGCGGTTCTCCGTAGATTGAGAGCACTAACGCTTCGTGTCGTAAGCAACACTCGTGACTCCCCGACTATACACCATTCGGAATGGATATGATGCTTTAATCGGCTAATATCTTTTCTCGCAATAGATTAATTCTTCCGTGACATTCACCACCGAATTCCCAGGATAATCTATTATTGCTCCGATTCCATGGTCGAATCACGCCCGATCCCATGGAATGGCAATAACAATTGCTCCGATTCCATGGTCGAATCCACTACCCGATCCCATGGAATGGCAATAAACGACTATATTATCTCATTACCCGATTTTCACGAATCTCATGGAATGGTAATAGATAATTTTATTACTCCGATTTTATGGTCGAATCCACGATCCCATGGAATGGTAATGCCTGTTTTATTATGCCGAATTCATGGTCGAATCCACAGCTGATCATATGAATTGATAATAAATAACTACTCATTTTTATTGTTTAATTTCATGAATTATTCTATACTGAATTTCATGGATTAGCAATAAATACTCAACAACCAGGCATCTGGATTATCACTGAGTAAGCCCCACAAATACTGACAATGATGCACGACTGAGCACCCCGGATGCACGAAGGAGCATCCAAAAATATGAATAGATGAGGAATCCTACGCAAAACAGTAGAAACCAACAAATATTAATAAAATAATAAGGAGCGCCCATGGGCCTGGCCCACCGGCCGGCCTTGCCCTAGACGTGGCCGGTCCCCATGCTTCTTCCATTATTTTGCCCTATTTTGTTATTTTCATGAACTCATGAAAAACTCCTTGATTTTAACAACTTTCCTTGTTTTTGCAAAATACATGAATTCCCCATAACTTCACGGATTCATGAAAAATAATAATATTATAAAATAAGGAAAGGTGTACGTGACCGGGTATTATAGCCGGCCGGCCATGCTCTAGCCGTGGCCGGTCCCACACCTCACAATCACTAGATTTTTATAATTATTATTCCCTAAACTCATGAAACTCCTCCGTTTCAACAAAAACTCATGGATTCTCCATAACATCATGGTTTCATGAAAAATAATATATAAAATTAGGAAAGTGTTGTGGGACCGGCAACATAAATTCTGAAGCCATGCCCTAGCCATGGCCGGTCCCATACCTTGCAATCCTAAGTCTTTTATAATTATTATTTTTCTAAATTCATGAAACTCCTTGGTTTGAGCAAAAATCATGATTTCGTCATAACTTCTCAAATTTTGCTCAGGATCATGAAAAACCAAAAGCCAACAAGGTCACACACGCTAGCCTCTCACGACAATTTTAAAAGTTAAAATACTCCTATTTTAATATTTACAAAATATTGATCAATTGAGCATACATGCTCATTCCAACAAAAATCAAGAATTTCAACCAAGATGAAACTCTTCTCAAAAATTCACAATGTTGCTCGAACGCACATCGAAAATATCAAACTCTCAAGACGGAGATACGGACACCACGACAACACGTGCATGCCTTAATGACCATCCAGAGTCATTCCTAGGGCTTGCACAAAGCCGGTCCCACATGTTTTCATAATTCTGACCTAATTTTGCTCATACTGAGCCCAAACTCTCTCCAATCAACTGGAGAATTCTTCAAATGACCGACAACTGGTCCCGTGATCACCAAGAGCCGGTCCCATTCTCTATTGGTAAGTCCTATCTCTCATACTTAGGTTTTATCACCTAATGCTGAACCCAACAATATTTCAGTAAATGATGAAACCAACATTTAATCATCATTCTTTCACCAATCCTCAAACCGAGAACCCGGTGCATGCTCACTGAGCACCGGCACCACATGGACGCCCATCATCCCATGTGGTCGGACCCTCTATCACTCATGACCTATTTTCATCGATTCATCAACTATGATCTCGAAATTAGGTTTTGAATAAATGCTCCACGAATCATCACTCGAGCATGATTCAAACACTAATGAATTTATGATGGATTCAACAACCAATATCCGAATTAATCATATAATATTTGGTATCTTACTAATATTTTAACATTTTATTTGGTCACGCCACCAATAAATGTTTCCTTTTAATCAAGCAATACTTGCTAGCTTGCTCAAATATTGATCCATCTATCAATATTTGGTAATTTATCAAGAATTTGTTTAATTGAGCAATACTTGCTCAATTGCACGACAAATTATCAACATTCGCAATTTTCCGAACTGAGCGATACTTGCTCAATTGTGCGTCAAATCATCAACATTCATTATTTTGTCGAATTGAGCAATACTTGCTCAATTGCTCGTCAAAATTGTCAACATTCAATATTTTTTCAAACTGAGCAATACTTGCTCAGTTGCTGGTCATATTCAGTAATTCGTCGAATTGATCAATACTTGCTCAGTTGCTTGAATATTGATCCAACTATCAATATTCAGTAATTTATCAAGATTTCAATTTAATCGAGCAATACTTGCTCATTGCTCGAATAATCCACATATATTCAAGAACTCATCAATATTCAACAACTCGTCAATTTACAATATTTGCTCAACATTAACATTCATGAATCGCCGAGCATTTGTCAAACATGCTCGATTCAACAAAACCTAGACTCATTGTCTAATCACCAACAATCGACAAACTAAATACACGTCTGTCATGCAGACTCTACGATTCGTGAGACATCAATCACATCAAATTGGGGGATAACAACTAGGGTTTTGGTCTGGCGGCCTACAACACGTGGATTTCATCCACGACGAGAAATGTGCGTAAGTTGTATAAATGGTTGAAGGAGTTACCAAAGTAGTGGGTGCACGATCCATCAAGTCTCCACACGACGTGGAACTGACTTTACCACGATCTTCCACTTGCCCACTCTTCCACTCATGAAACCGTCACGCTTACAGGGATCAAGGTGTTCACAACTCGACAATATAAATAAGTCTCGAATCCATGATTGAAAACAACGAATGATCACTAGCTATCAAAGAATCGTCCACACATAATTTCTCGAGTAACTACTCTCAAGAATTCATCAATCTATCGTAACTTATTCGAACTCAACAGCTTCACCAATTATTGCAGCAAAAACCTTCAACACATCCACAACCCTTGATCATCATTGATTCCACACAATTTCTCAGCCTTCCCTCCTACAGATCAACCCATCTCCTCTTTGCGCCGAATTGACTCGGAACGGCCGTTGACTTGGTTTAGGCCGGAGTCGTATCATTGATCTCTCGAATCTAAGCACTCCCTTTGCAAAGCTGCATCTATGTGAGGTTAATCAGTTTGCTTGGAGTTGAGGAGTCTCGACAACACGCGACTCTTCACTTTCCTAAAAGACCAAAGAAACCGTTTTTCCCCATCAACAGATTGGCGACCACAGTGGGAGATTAATCTCTCGGTTGCAATATCAAACTCTCAAAAAATGGTTGATCTTAGGTCAGGTTCAGTCGCCAATCCCAACACAAACAATGTTAGTACTAGCAACAATGGTGGTACTCCAGAAACTACTCCTGCTTCCAACATCGGTGCTAGTGATACCATTCCTCCGCAAACCAACATATGAGATAATCCTCTCTTCGGCCGGTCTCCCGAAGAAATTAGAGAAAACCCACCTACCATAGGTTATCTCATGAAGGTGCAAGAAACTCTTGCCAAGAATCAGATTGACATGGCTAACACATGGAAAGAGTTGTGCAATTATCTCAAAACTCTCACCGACAAGATGTCGAGAAAGCTCGAAGAAAGGAAAAGCCAAAGAAACATCTCCGGCCACGATCCCGAAGTCACCCGATCCATGTAGTAGATGATGATGAGGTGCACAAAGTCGCAGATAATCCACCAACAAAGGAACTCCGCAGTGCTTCATCACTCGTGAGTACCTAGAACGCTTCATGGTGGATCGAGGAAAAGACAAAGCATCATCTGTTCATCGTCATCAACCTTTGTATCCTGCTTCTACACAAAGAATTCCTCTCCCGAAAGGCTGCACCTACCCAACATTCACACTGTACAATGCAATAGAGAACGCTTGAGAACACATCTCTTGATTCCTGGAGTTACTAGGAGAGCACGAACAAAATCATGGCGTCCGTCTAAAAGGATTATCGAAATCTCTGACAGGCCGAGCATATACCTGGTACAACAACATTGTACCTGGGAGCATCACTAGTTGGGGAGAAATGGTTAATGCCTTCTACAGGAAATACTTCTTCGTCTCAGAGCATATTAGTCTCTCCGACTTAAGAAGAATGTCTCAGAAGAGCAATGAACATCCGAACGATTATGTGAAAAGGTTGAGTCCAAGCTTTGGATTGTCATGACCCGAATGTCACGAACAACAACCGGTGGACTTGTGCATCAACTAATGATCCCATTCCTATGATCCTTGCCGGAAAATCTCCGGTTCCATACTTTCTCGAGCTTCATGAAGCAGCCAAACGATCAAGAACTACCGCACCTCGCTTTATCAGAAAGAGCAAAGTCTCGCAAGGTGGAGGAACCTCGAAGCAGCCGACGCCTAGTCAACTATCAGTACAATATCCAGCCTTCAACAAACGTTGTTGCCGGAAGGAATGAAAGGAAAGCCGAGACATGGCATCAGAGAGCTTCTCCAAACATCTCAGGCTCCTCTGAAGGCGCGAAGAAAAGATAATCAATCCTGAAATGCACAAACCTTGACCCGGCATCAACGAACGGGAAAATGATCAGACAGACTCAAACTTCTCTCTTCTCATGAAGGAGTGATCGAGTTACAGGAAGTCTGGGTTCAAGATGGTGCAATCAAATTGTCGTTCATCAGGAGAGAGCCAATTGAATAAGAAATGGAGAATCCCAGGTTTTGTCGCATTCATAGGTTCATCGATCATCCAAAAAGTAATCGCAATATTTGAAGCACATCTTCAAAGAGAAAGTTTATCCATAATAGCTTCAACGGGAGTGAAGGAGTACACAAGAAACCTCTTAATCGAACTTTTGCAATCTCGTAACAATCTGGTCAAAGAAGCGCTTCAATCGTTGATCGAGCGTATTCGTGAAATTACTCTATCCGTCTAAGACACAAAGGAAGGACATGTTCACAACATCAAATTACATTGTGTCGACATCCATTCATCCGGGAAATACTCCTTGAACCTTCATCCACACAAGGAGGTGCACGAATGGGGACCTTACCACGGTCCATCTCGTGAGGAAATGAATTTGGAAGAATGTTGATCGATGCCGACACCGCCATCAACAACATTCCACCGAAAAACCTCGAGTTGCAGGCATCACTCAACTAAGTTGCTACTCCCTCTTATATCAATCGAGACCATGAAGGAACGCTCGTAGATGTATGTGGTTGCATCACTCTCAAAATGAAAGTTGGCTCAACTCGGACGAAACCAAGTTTCACATAATCAGGGAAGATCCTGATACGACATGATTCTTGGATGGACGTGGATTCATGCCGAGAAGATGACTACCGACAAAGCATCTTTGGTTGCACATCTCTCCAACGAAGAAAGTTCGATCCAAGATTTGGCTGGATGTTCCATCATCGAGCACTTGGAGGAATTTCGAACTTTGACGAGGTTGAAACAAGAACCTACAAAAGATGCATAGACATTCATCAAAAAGTCATGCACTCAGGCAAGTCTCGTTCCTCCCATGTCTATGTCATTTACTTCTTCACATGCTATTCTAGCATGGGGACTCAATTATGCTAGCATCTCTGCTATTGCAAGATGTTATAAGTTGGTAATCTCACTTCAAGCAAAGATTTTACCAAGTGGTTGAATCGACATTTCTCTCGAACCGAGCATTGAGACATTCATTATTGAGATAATATCCAATGATGGCAAGGAACACTTTGGGCGTTTCTCCGTAGCCTTGCAGGAGTGTTCATATGTCCCACAAAATCAGAAAGCTCTGATGTCTGCACAAGTGTTGAATCCCACTACCACAGGGAAAGGAATGCTGAATCAACAGAAGATACTCGGGGCCGAGACGATCAAGCCTAAGACATTCGAAGCTTAAATAATACGACGCTTCAACGCTCAAGTATCTAAGAAGTATTCAAATTGTACTCCCAATCAAAGAGTACACCTTCGATAATGGCGCCTCTGGCTTCAAAGACAAACATCTCGACGATGACACACGATTCACCACCGACACGATCAAAGTGAAACCGAACTACAATCGCCGAGTCTTCACTATCTCCATGACAAGACTTCGAAGCGTATGCAACATCATTCATCCATCGATGGCACGAATTCCTTCAACATGCACCGGGACTTGATCTTATTGGACAAGATTCAAGACATAGCAAGTCATTGCAACCTCGATGCGATTCCATGAAAACTTTATCAACGGAATCTCTACATCACGAACTTTGCACAACTAAGGAACTCTCTCTTCATCGATCACACCCACAATGGAGATTGCTGATGCAATATGCCGCAACAACGTCGACTTATTGATGAATCCAGTTCACGGTAAAGTCATACTGATCAGGGTAATTCGGGTTGTACTCCCAGTACACCTACATCTTAGGGATGCTCAACCCAACTACTAGTTCGTGAACGTGAAGGTTCACAGAGTGGAGAAACTCCACCCAATATCGGCATCAACAAGGATATGTGGAGGAACTCTATTCATGGTCTCAGCATCAACAAGAATTTCTGGAGAGAATTCAATCGTGATCTCAGCATCAATAACAGCCTGTGTGCAACATCAATCTTCATCAACTAACCATTCTCTGAAGCATTGCTCGATTAAGAGGACTTCTCCAAGAATTAATGATTCGTGTCAAGATGTGTAGACATGAAAATATGTTCACATGAAAGTCTTCCCAAATCTTGCACGACTGGTGGGCACAAGCCAAAGACTTCTACAAGATGTTCTCATCACCTCTGCAAATGAGATACAGCACACTTCAAGCCATGGGTTTACAAAAACGTACCAATGGGTGAGGAATGGTACAATACTTCCTCAACGAAAGATGTTCGTCTATGTCTCTTCTACAACAAACCAAAAGGTCACATCAAACGGACATACGAGCTGAAAGATACGGCCTTTACCGTCAGGTCTACGAAATCTGAAAAGTTTGTACGGGATTACAAATTACAAATGTGCACGCTTCGTTGGCTGACCTCTACAACTCCAAATTGAGTGATTCTTCTCTCATGTGATAACTCAGTCTCTTAGCTTCAAAATTTGGGGTCCAACATCGAATTCCGACGTCGATGAGGTTCCTACAAAACCTTCAAGTGAGCGTAAAACATGCAAGCAAAGAATTCTTAGACGGGATTCATAACTTCCAAAGTCGATCGTGTCCACCGGGTCTTTCCACTAAGTACTTCATCAAGGTACCTCCAACTTCGACCACCTAGGTCTTTACATCAATTTTTCTACCCCGGGTCCTCTATCCAAGTTTTGCGAAGAAGAGAAAACGAAAGGAGAGATTTAACAAACCTGGGATCGACACCACTGATCATGACGATCAGTTTCACAGTACAAGACCCGTGGCCCCATACTCTCATCATAAAAGGAATGCTACCACCGGAACATGAAACCATGGTCGTTACACCACCCCCTCTCGAGAGAAACCTCATTTATGGTCCCGTGACCAGTGGTTTAAGTGATGTTTCTATGACTGACAGAAACAAGATGGCTGCAAGCACCATGCTCATGTCTCAATCAAGGGTTTCTGATCTCAAATGAATCAATGGCATTTAAATCCTTCACCAACCCTTCAAAACACAAGCGAATGGTCCAATGACACAACATGGGTGTTTTACAACGAGCTCGCCGGAGACAATTTTACACTGTCCCGCATAAAGCAGCGATCTGGGCGAAGTTGGTGAAGAATCTTGGGATGGGTCATATACCATTCTCTTCATACGTATGTCCTCTACAACATATCCAAAATTCACAACAATTGGAGAAACGAGCGAAGAGTTGTGGCCAAAATATTGACCACATGCGTAGCTTGAAAATTTTTCAAGGTCTCCTGGAAGTTTTTCTGTTTGTCGATTTGGACCCCTACACGTGCTCAAAACTTAAAAATCTTCTAAGTTAAAGCTTGGAAATTTCGGGAATAAGGATACATGGGTAAATCATAAAAACCGATATCGGATGAAGATTTTGGCGTTTTTGCTAAAAGGCCGAGTTCTGAATTTTCCGTGACGATTTCGGTAAAGTTCACTTATTAATGAGAATCTTCATTCATTCATCAAAAAATCAGAAATTTCATACTTATATGAAGAAAATATACAATGGGTACTTATTGGAGTAGTCCCTAAAGTGCTCAAGGGACCGGAATTGCCAACATCACCATTGGAAACATCATTGCTTTCACTCTGCTTTCAAATCCTGGGTTTTCTTCTTCACCATCCTCCGAAGACGAATGGAAATCATCAGTACTCCCTTGTTCCATGGAAATCTCCTTCTAAATACATCAACAAAAATTAGTGGTATTTCATTCAAGGAGTGTCATGAACGATTATACGAAGAGGTACTTATATCGAATTCTTCTTTGACGCTCGATTGTAAATTATTTGTTCAAAGAAGAATGAATTGAAGACCGTCAAGGCTCGATGGAACAAAGTTCAAACGAAGTAACAAACATTGGTTTCATGATCCTAATTGCACGGGGACAAGAAAAATTCATGATATAAGGAGCGCTAACAACTCACCAAAGAGACAGCTGTGGGACTTTACATTGTTCGATATCATTCTATGATCCTTATTCTCCACTCCGAAGACTTACTACTATTTCTGAGTAATCCACATCAATCGAACAAGGGCCCATTTGTCGAGTTGCTTTATCGATGTTATATTCCTCCATCGAGACTTCCGCATTACCGATACTAAGTAATTAGGAGTACAACTCAAGATGAAGGATCTCTCACCATCACTCAGAGGTCCCTACACCATTTCTTGAAGCCGCATCCGTAGAGATATCATCTTTGGAAGTATCATTATGGGAACGGGCCATTTGGCCGTGACGTCCATACAACATTCCTACTTCAATATATCATCCGTAGATGCATATTTCATCAAAGCAGTGGAATTAAAGCACAACAAAAATAATTAGGATGCTCACATCAGCGTCTAATTAAAGCACAACATTCCTACTTAGTGATAATAACGTAAAATTTCGAAAATCTTGCTCGCTCCATCAAACCCGCAAACACGAGCAACACCCATTACTTAAAAGTCTCGACACCTGACTTTTCACAAATTATGAATAATTCACATAACCCTTCATGTGAACATTCACTGATTTTATACCGTGTGTGCATACACTATGAAATCATTAAATTTCACGAAAACATTATTGTTTGCTTTTAACAATTGTTTAAAATCATTTTGTAAAAATTTTCATAAAATCGTGAACAACTCACGTAAATCTTTTACGCTGTGAACGTTTTTCAAAATTTGGACAAGACGCCCATTCTACAATTGTGAAAACTCACATACGGACATTATTTCACCATGTACAATTGTCTACTTTAACAGTTGTTCAAAATCAAAACATTGATTTTACAAAAACATACTCCCTCCGTCCATTTTTAAGAGTCCGCTTTGACTTTGTCAACATATTAAGGAAATCCTATAAAATGTCATGACTATCCCTTGACTAGCCTATTTAATATTACGTTATCACCAAAATTAAAATTATTATTGTTAAAAATTCTAATTTGATAGTATTATTGTTTTAGGAAATATTATAAAGAAATAAAAGCAAACTTATACTCCAAAATTTAAGAATTTTTTATTTCCTCCATTTGATTTTGGTTTCCCGCACTAAAACTTTGGAGCCTTTGGAATTTTTATTTGAGAGGGAAAAAATTGAAATTGTAGATTATTTCCTCTTTAGATATACTCTACCATGAATTTGAGATTTTGTCATAAATTTTTTTGATTCTTTGCCATGTAAGAATAAATAGAAGTATTAGGAATTTTGTAACTACCCATAAATATTTTTATTTAAAAAAGAAATGGCAATTAATATAAAAAAATATTGAATGGATTTTTTCCTTATATATGGTGATGATATTTATGATTTTGAATTAAGTTTATATTAAAAATGATTTTATATAATTATAAAAAAGAAAGGGTATATTTGATAGTTTAAGGGAAAAGTATGTCTATAAACAGAGCGGACATATAAAAATGGACATACCAAAGTAGAAATTAGGACAGATAAAAATGGACAGAGGGAGTATATATTTTAATGTGAAACTCACGTAACTTTGAAAATATATGTATATTTTTGCTCCTCTCGCGAGCATCCGTCTTTGAAACGAGTTTATTCCATTTTGTGAAATCTCACAAATTAAAAAAAAATAATTCTACTTTTGCTCAAACGAGCGTTCGTCTATGAAACGAGGGTCTTTTATACTTTTGTAAAGGTCCACATATTCCAAATAAATTTTATCATGAGGTGCAGGTCTTTTCAAAAATTCATTTAACTCTAAGGATCATTATTTATCACTTTTATTACGAACCTATGTTCCTAAAAGTATTTGTGAAAGTTCATGCTTTGAAAATAAATTTTGGTTTTCATGAAACCTCATCAACAAAATTTTCTACCGCAACTAGACCATGTCTACTTAAGAATTCATGTATCTCTTTTATATTAGGATTATTGCTCGTTTCTTAAACTAACGAACGAACGGGCATATGTTTTCTAAAACAAATTTTCATGAAACTTACGCATACATGCACACATGGAATTTTATTTTGAACAACTCATGAACAACTCAACTTTTAAAAATTTAGGGCTTCTCTCCCTTTTATATTAATTTTATTTCCAAAACCTAATAAAACATGGGTTCCTTTTTGGGCTCTGGGCCCGTAGAATCCTAAATCGACCAAAACGGGACTTTTGACTGACCAAATCAGCGATGCTTCATCTCTCCGCGCTCACGGAATCACGCTCTATCGCACTATCAGGGTCCTAACCCGAACGTTTGCTCGTACATGACACCATTGGAGCAAATCGAGACTGAGCTCGACCACTGATCTCGTCGACTGAAAATTACCATTTAATGCTTACTGCGGAACATGACTATTCCTCACTAAGCAGGGGACTTAATGTAGACGGTGGATTTTCAACAAAGGTTAAAACCGTAAAATCACGAGGCATGTTTTTGACACGGCTTTCAGGCATGCAACGATTCATATTTTACAAAGCCATGATGAATATGTTTTTGAAAAGCCCCACTAGCTGAGCGATTCGATCCCTAGCATTTCATCATGCACTCTATGCAGAATAACATAATTGGGAGATTCTCCGTAGATTGAGAGCTTCACGCCTTCAGGACGTCGGTGGCACTCATTGTTCCCTCGATCACAGGAGAGATACCTCTCCACATAGAAGAATAGTTGGGCGACGGACGCCAGACGCCGGTGACACTCACCGTTCCCTCGACTATGTGAAGAGACCGTGTATAGATTCGGAGTGGTTCTCCGTAGATTGAGAGCACTAACGCCTTGGTCGTAAGCAACACGTGTGACTTCGACTATGCACCATTCGAATGGATATGACGCTTTGATCGGCTAATATCTTTTCTGCAATAGATTAATTCTGTCGTGACATTCACCACTGAATTCCCAGAATAATCTATTATTGCTCCGATTCCATAGTCGAACCTCGCTCGGAATAAGAAAAACAGGGAGTCGCAACAGCAAGAAGAGGCGTGGCCATGCCCAAGGCCATCTAGCGCCATTGGCCACGCCTTGACCCTATTTCCTTGACCAATCAGGTCGCTCTAAACTCGACACACGCTCACCAGAAGTATAGTCGCTCCTTATGTTTGGACGGCCCCCTTTTTGGGCCAATCAAGTTGCTCTGAACTTGACACCATATATTAAAGGCCAAACGCACCCTGCCGCGCCACCATACTAACTGGCAAGCCAAACGCACCCTACCACAACAACATATTGGTCGGCATGCCAACATGCCACTCTACTGCGGCAACTTCACAAACATGCCACTTTGTGGCAACCTGCCATAGATAGCCACCCACGACAATTCCTACTCCCATGGCCGTTTCCACACTATGGTCTTGCTATAGTTCCTTTGGCAAAGCCATGGCGCCATTTGCACAAAAGTAGCTCCATGCCACACCAAGACGCTCACGTGCACCAATTAGGGTTTCGACGAGCCAAACCCTAATTTGAGCAAATTGCTACCAAAGCCAAATAACGTTCTCAGAGCAATGGGATTGGCGTGGCAACAGGGACAATGTTGCCACGCCATATGTGGGTCCGACTCCACGGAGCCTTGGCCACGCCAATCCCTAATTCTTCCACGGCGCCTTGGCCACGCCAAGCCCTAATTCTTCCACGGCACCTTGGCCACGCCAAGCCCTAATTTTTCCACGGAGAATTCTTCCACGGCACCTTGGCCACGCCAAGCTTTAATTATTCCACGGCGCCAAACCCTAACTTTGGCCACGGAGCCAATTTTTAGCTTTGGCCATGCCGCAACATCACTGGCATACCACTATGCCGCGGCTACTAGCATGCCGATATGCCATGGCTACGCCATTGGCATGCCATTAGCATGTGGCTGACGCCACTTCGCTATACAACAAGATGTGGCCATAATCAATGGCCATCCTTCTTCATGATATGCAATCTTAGCCATCCAAGTTCGCCACCGAACTGATGGACTTATGACAACTCTTAGGCGACCAACCGCCTAAACCAAGCAACCATGGCTACGCCAGGCGCCACTTGCACCATCATGCCACTGGCATGTACAAGTCATGCCGCAATGCCACTGCGCCATTATCACCAACACAAGGTAGCCATCAACGACTACCCTTATTCATAAGATGCGATATCGACCATCGAAGTTCGCCACCAAACCGGTAAGCTCGCGACAAGTTTTAGGCGACTAGCCAAAACGAGCCTAGCATCACATGTTATTTACCTGCGGCAAGCCTCTCGATTTTAACTTGCCACACGTAGCAAAATGCTACATGTTTTCCACGAAAACACTCGAGACATAAAAATATGTCACAAACTGGGGATGCTCATCGGGGTATTTTTCGCGGTTTTATATCTCGGCGTGCAATGCGCCCGTTACAAGAAAGTGTCATGAAGTAGTATAATTAGTGGTGGTGAAAAGTAATGGTGTAAACAATTCATTTCCTTCATCATGGAAGCGTAATGACAGGAGGTTACACGAATTCACTTCCCTCATCATGGAAGCATAATATCTGATAGTTACACGTTACTATTTTCTTCCACCACTCAATCGTTTCCAGTTCCTACAAGACCAGGGTACATTTCACTATGACTTGTATAAATAGGTCTCACCTATTTCCACCAAAAAGGTTTTTTGGGTCAGGAGAACAGTACAACATCCAGAAATCATCTGATAGCTTTTTCATCTAGCTAGCCAGTTCAACTTTCTGATACAAGTCACAAAACGCCCACACTTCCAGAATAAACTATTCTGGTCTCAACACTTTCTTCACTTCCCTCCCTAAGACCAACCCTTCTCCTTCACTTTGTGACCGAAGCAAGCCTGGAACGACCATTTCTTGGTTTAGGATAAAATTGTACAGATTGATCTCTCGAATCAAAAGTACTCCCGTGCAGTACATTGTTTAGGGTTTAGATTCGTTTCTCACCCACACACAACCAAAATTACCAAAATCAGCAGAAACGGTTTTCACCTTCAAACAGCTGGGCCATATGGAAGACTCGCAATGCGAAAGGTTTTGAGAACAAGAGTTACAATGTGCAAGGGACCTTGGCAATGGAACTTTATTAGTTTAACTTGTACTACAACTATAATGAAGAAGGTGGGACTGAAGTAAAGAGGATGAATAATCTTGCAGTCATAACTGAACAACATGAAGTCTGGAAACCCCCAGTGCACCCAATTATAAAAATAAGTATTGACGTTAAAAGATGGTTTGTACGCTGAAGCTGACGGCTTTCTCTTGGCGGCTAAATTAGCAATCGGGTTAAATAGTCTGGTGCTCCCATCATCATAGAAGGTGACAGTCACATCATTTATGCTTAACTGTTGAGTCAAGAACAACCCCTTGGAGAATATGTGTTAGAGCATTGCTCGTTTGAACCCACCAAGCGTTGTTTGTCATGTTTTAGTATCACAACTCAATTATAGTCGCTTAGTTAAAATTAATAGATCCAACTTCATTTAGGTTAGACTATAAAGTCTAGGAATGTTGAGACATATAAGTATTATTCTGAATACCCGAAGAATGTGAATACGTATCAACTACAATGAAGACATCATCCTTCCACTTAAGGTTAGTGATACTGACTTGACTTGTCGTTTAAGATTGAAAACATAACATGCGAGGTAATATATATATGATACTCTTGTATTAGAATTGGTCATATTAGTATGATCAATGTATCAAGGAAGTATATTGAATTACAAAGTATAACGTTTATCTTTTAAACTTCGTAAATACGACATCACATAATCTATATAACTTGTTACTTGATTGTGTATTAGATATATGTTTGATTTCATCCTAGGAAACTATGTGTCACTATATTAGTTTAGATGAAGTACATATACGAACTTGTTTCGTAATAGAAAGCAAAATAATAAGGCATTTTGGTCCGGTTTTCTATGAAGATCTATCAGATGATCAATCCGAACCTAAGGAGGGAATTCGGGTAGAACCGATATTAAGTTAAGGTAGAACCGATCCCTACCTATCTTGGGATACTTGGTAGAAACAATCCTAGATTTTGTTGGGAATCATGGTAGAACCTATCCCTACCTATCTTGGGAGACTTGGTAGAACCGATCCTAGATTTTTTTGGGAGTCATGGTAGAACTGATCGCTACCTATATTGGGAGTCATGGAAAACCGTTCCTAACCTATATTGGGAATCATGGTAAAACCGGTCCCAAGAGCAAAACCGATTTTCAATATTCGCATATTACTTTACAACTTTGTGTGAGTTTGGAATTAGGGTTTTCTAGATAGGAAAGTTCTAGATGTCGACATAATTTGAACATGTACATAATTCTTATCATTGATTGCTCAAAGATATTCCTTGATACTCAAGGTGATCCCAAACCGAAATAGTATAGAATCTTTTTATTATGATTTTCGAATTATATGTTTTTTATTTTCCAGCAATCAAAACATATCTCTAGAAAAACTATATTAGTTAAGTGCTAAATTAATATTAGATATTTTCTGAAGAGAGATTTCAGAATTACAGGATATTAGTTGGAAATATGAAAACCAAAAGTAGGTATTTTATTGCATATCTTGAGAATATTTCTGTTTTGGAATTTCCTTGTTGTCCAAACAACCTTGTTCAATGAATTGATAAGTTTTTCATTCTTGCAAACTATCCTTAGCTAGGCGAACTTCATTATTTCCGGCAAAGCCGACTACTAGTATTACTATTAATACCATACCAGAGAGGAAAGTACCCTAATTAGGAGAAATCTCTTACGTCCGCTTATTTAAAGACTACTTCGGGATCAAGAAGCTCTAGAAAGTACTGTTGGCGAGAAACTAGACAAGATATTGTTATTTAGTTTTTGATTATTGATTTGATTGACTAACGATTGTTGAAACTTTGATATTGCACCTTGTTTGATTATTCTTGAGATCCTTCTCTTCTGACATAAGTTCACTCAAACTAGATCAAAGTATCGACGGGATCTTCAGAACCATTTTTTTGATCTGAAGACAACTTGTGATCATCCATTGTTAACATACTATGTTATGTGCGTGATCGATCATAAGTGGAATCAAGCTTTTGTGTGCAGGTACAATTGAAGACAAGAAGATTTTCCTGATTGGTTTCACATCTTGTGATATTACTTTAGGCATACATCTTGATTGGCTGGGATTCGAATAAGATCCAATTTATCTTTGATAGATTTGATCAAGTAGTCGTATAGATCGACAACTATAATTTGGTGGTATTCTTTAATAACCTAATCTAATAGTTGTGAATCTAGATCTGATTATTTCGGATCTTGATTGATCTTACCCGACAAAAGAGTTTACCTGTTTAAACGGAAGAGCCTTTGCCAAAACTCAACATATCTTCATTCCTAAAGATTAATAGAGTAGTTACCAAACAACTTTGTTCCTTTACTGTTTGGAATACGATCAAAAGGAGCTGAGTGCTTAAGACTTTACATCGGTAAAGAAACTCAAGATAGTGATTGCTATCTTGGGATTCACGTATGTTGGCCTGGCGGTTGTAGGCGCAGGGATACTGAGGGAACTAAGTAACTGGGGGTAGATTACTTGGTCTTAATAACTATACGAAGTTGGCTTTGTTCTTTGTATAACGACTTAATTCTGAGAGTATTCAAAATTGGACTAGGTCCCAGGGTTTTTCTGCATTTGCGTTTCCTCGTTAACAAAATCTCGTTGTGTCATTTACTTTACTTATGCATTATAATTGTTTAGTTATATTAAAGTACATACATTAGTACGTTAATCCAAGACACTTGATTGTGATCCCGTAGTATATCGGTTTCATACCGTAACTATTATCAAGTGTATACCTTATTGTCATATTTTCTCGACTTTGTCCATAGACGATCACACTTGGTATCGTACCTATAGGTTGAAATTAAAAGACTGTGGTGTACTTGGGTACCCTCATAATTTCAATATGGAAGCTGAATAACGGTATTTTTCGATTGATGACTACTCTTGACAATAACATTGCTTTCAACCACGTGCCAAAAGACGACCAATATTGCTTCTCATTCCCTTAAAGCCTATGCACTATCTCACAAATTCCAAGCGAAATAGACTAGTCATGATATCCCAACTGATGATGTTACTCTCCGGAATGGGACAACGTAGTTTTTTTTCTTTCGTAATTCGATTTCTGTATACCAAAAAAAGAATCTTTGGTTTATAATATTAGAGTAAAAGTACCTAATATAGTTATTAAGTACATAACAAAAACATAATTCGTACCTGCAATTTCTACTATAATACCATAACTCCAACCATTCTCCGTGCATACACACTTTGAAATACCCAAGGCACTTTAATAATTTAAACACTTAAGAATTCAAAACAAACCAAGAGAAGTTCAAACTTGCAGTCTCTACTGTAATACTTTTTAATTTCTACCATTCTCCATCTGTACACACTTTGATATACTTAAGGTACTTTAATAATTTGAACACATTTAAAAATTCAAACAAACCAAGATAAGAGAAGTTTAAAGTTTAAACAACTAGAATCAAAGAAAAAGTAGCAGTATTTTGAAATCCAAATCCCATGTAAACTCTGAAACCTTCAAGCTCCAAGTCGCCTCTTTATCAATCTTCTTGATAGTTCATAGAAGTGGGAATAAAACCCAAAACCTCTGAAAAGAAAATGTAAATTAACAAGTTAAAAGAATATATAAATCAATAGAACATACTCAATTAATTATAAAAAAAAAGAAAAGAGAACTGACGTGAAAAAACATTAATCTACGAAAAGAGATGGGTGAGAAAAATCATTGATATATGAGAACATCAATGTACAAAATTTCAAATGGTAAAGATGTAGGCTAGTAACTAAGAAAAACTCATTGGCCCAAGTAATTTCCATATCCTATTGTATATCTTCTAAACCTATGTTAAGCTTAAAAATCTTAAAGTATTTATATTCCAGGAGCAAAGTATTGTAAAAGTAACATTAAAGTAAATAACTAAATGCATAATATATCCATCACTCGAATAGATAATCAGCAATGCTTCGAAGAAGAAAAAAAACAACGCTATACAATTAATGATGAAACAACCTCATTGGTTTTCATCATTTGGGAATGGAACATGGGTACTTGTAATCCTCATACAGCAGGCCACGAGAAAAAATCAGAAAATACATGATAATCCCCAAAAACTACCACAGATTGAACATCTCAAACTAATGAGCAACACAACTAATGGAAGATCAAATCTGTTGTGCATATAAAGGAGCATTTCTTCTAATACAACCTAAGCAAAAGTTCAAGTCAAACTTATGAGTAAAAACATGGATGTTCAATGTGATCAGTGATTTACAATTAAAAAAAAACAAATTAAAAAACCTACAGTTCCCTTATAATTACTTTATCTTAACCTAATATGTGATTCTTCAATTGTGAAATTCTACACATTACCATGAAAAACAAGAGTTTTCATACCTAAACACCACTGATGAGAAATTCATTAAACCATGTGTGTTCAACGTTTTGCAACTTATTCTTGTAATATTGTGGTCGCGAAATTTCCAGTAAAAATTCTGTGGGTGAGGAGCATAATATGCTTGTATGTTTTTTGAATTTCTTATGAGGTGGGTGCTTCCATTTCTCCAGCTCTTGAGGAACTAAATAATGCAAATCTCCTATTGGAACTCTTGCCATTTTCTCCCTAAATGATTGATGGCATTCAAGAGTCGACTGCCATATATTGTTCATCACTTTGCATATCTAACAAATATGCATTTTTGAGAATCCCTAAACATTGGGTGTCTCATTAACTTTTCAGTATCTGAACGAAAAGCTTGAAATAATATCATGAAAATAGAGCAACATATTATTTTTACTTTATTATTATTTCATGAAAAAATTATTTTATTTTAGAGAAAGAAAATATTACCCTTTCTCAGAAATTCTTTTTGACAAATCTTTTCCTTCCGGATAAACCTATGATCCATCTTCCCCCAGACCGACAATAAAATCCACAGCTTATTTAATAAATTCAAAATTAGTATGAAAACAAATAAATATATATAACACATTATTAAGAAACAAATATATATAAGAAACAAATATTAAACGATATACTTAATTGCTTCAAAAAAAAAAATACTTAATTAAAAAAAATAGAATTCCTAAAGTATTACCTTCCTCATCACGATTGTCACCAGTAATATCATCAGATTCCATAAATATTATTGTTTTATTGTCATATTACAATTTAATAGCAAGCCTTTCAATCACCACATTGTCTAAAATAAGCTCCATTTGTTTTGAATTATTTTCTTTTAATTCCCGAGTCCCTTGTAAGACAGATCAGAAAAAGAAATATATCAAACAAACTTTTAAATGAGATTAAATAAAAAAAAAAAAAATATGTGTTGGAATTTTTGAGTAAAAATATAAGTGTCGACTGACTCAAGCCTTTTCAATATGAGGTGTCTTATCCTAAGGGATGTGATTCTCCACGAAAAGACATGACTCTTCACAAAATAATTTCTTCAAGAGTCTCTGAATCTATATAAACCCCACTCATCATCATTACATAGCAGGGTGTTTTTTAGATACAAACTAGTATTAGAAATTGTAGTTTGCATATAATCATCAAGTGTCAAACAAGAGTTTGTACTACATCAGATTGCGTTCGCCGTATTCATCGTTATTTCAGTGTTGTGTTAACGACGAATGGAACCGTTATATCTTGGGAGAAGTGTCGTTATGAAACTGTTACATCATATTTATGGGACTAATAACGCTTTAAGTAAAGAGTGATCCTCGCATTAATCAACCATTTCGATAAGTTTTCTTACTCTATATTTACTTGTTTTTGTATGTCGCATCCGTATAATTTCGAGAAACCGAAACATATTTTTTCCAACAAGATATGATTTAGAAAATCTACCTTATAATAAACGTGGATATGGAGTTGACAACCCCGTTTGTCTTAACTATTCATCAAGAAACTTTCTGGGAAAAATTCTTAAGGAACACATAAAATCTTCGAAAATGAAGTAAATCTTTTCACCCAAGACACAATAACCGAAAAAAGTTAGAGTACAAACTAGGCACTTTCTCATGATATCTGGTATACGATTTTCATCATTTGGTTCGCCAAAATAAAATACAGAAAATGTTGTCCCTATGTAACTTGCTTCATACACTTCTACATCTCGATGAAGGTTTTCAGAATGAGGAGTTTTGCAAAGAGAAAAGAGGTTTTGCAGGTAGAAGAAGGAAAAACAATTCGGAACAATAAAACAAAACATGGACTAAATAATTTTTGTAAAAGCAATGGAGGTTTTGTAGAGAGAGGAGGTTTTGCAGTGCAGATAGAGGAAACTGGAAAAGCAATTTGGAAACAATTAAACAAAACAAGGATTAAATACTTCTAAAGATATACGGATTCAGTAACTAGTAAATGTGGAGCAGTACCGTAAATGAGATAGCATTAAAGAGACAAAGTTTACCTTATGATATTACCACCACCAAATTTCCCAAACTATCCCTTTACTTATTCTATCATTTTCTCAACCATGATATTTATAACATTCAAATTCATCACACCTAAATCTCCCATCTTTCTCTGGTACCAGTTTTGGAATCTCTATTTTATGACTTTGAAAATATACTGATAATTACTCGGATAGCTTAGTAATAATAATACATTTGTAAACACGATTGTTGAATCTATCCCGGGTTTGATAGGAAAATATTAAATTTTGCTTTTAACATATGGAGCACCAAAGAAAAAAAAACTACTTGTGAACTTTTATGAAAAATCTTGATTGTTTAATTTTTCCTATTTTTTTTAATTTTCTTTCATGTTTTGAAATTTTTTATTTGCGTTTTAGATCTGTTTGAAATCTATGGAAAACTAATATGTTTGATTTTCCTCTCTTGATTGTAGATCCAGAAGTTTATAGGTGGTGATATTGTAGAAGAAGGGGTGTATGAGATCTCCTCTCATTATATATATACAGTGCTGTTAGCTCATGTCTTCTTCCATGAATTTATTTAAGAAGACTTTGAGTTGTGTTATCTTTTTAACGATGGTGCTATTATCTCTATGTACAAGTTATAGGTTAATCAAAATAGTGGCGTTCACTATATCTTATTCCCAGGTTCCTTTTTCAAACTCTTATCATTCTCCATTATCTTGTATTAGATTGCACAAAAGCTATGAAGAGTTGCAAAATTTTAAGGATATTTCACAAAATTTGCATTGTGCAAGCGCGCAATATATGGATAGTTCAAATTTCGTTTACCTAAATTAAAGGAATATAATCCTGCAAAAATCTCAATACTAAATCTTCGGGGTAGCCAGCACATATTAGATGTCCTTTGTGCTCAAAACGGAAACCTAAACATAAGTCTTACTCTATCTTTCATCTTTTATCTTTTAAGTTTAGACTGTATTTGTTGTGAGATATCAGTGTTTATTATGTCTCAAACCTCCCAGCTTCAACTTGTTGAAGTCACAAGGAGAATGCAGGGAACTACTTTAGGTGCTAGTGGTTCTTGTATGGTAAAAAGAAGTTTAATCTCGGCTGAAGAAATACATGATGCTGCAACAAAATGGTCCAACTGTTTAATTGGAAATCTTGTCTAAATATGATGTTGAGCTTAAGGATGTTATCAACTAAGTTTACATAATATGGAGGAAACACAGAAGGGTCTTGGTTAAAATCATGGAGAAAATTTATATATATTTCAATTCAAGAATGAATAAGTTTAGGGAGTAGTTATAAAAGGGATCCTTGGAACATCAAGGAAAGTCTTGTGGCTCTGAAGCTGTATGATACTAAAATTGAGCTGGAGAAATATTAGTTGTCCTTCAACTTGAGCATTTGGATGCCTGAATAACCAATTAGATTTGTGGAGATGTTGGAAATAAGGTTCGAAAGGGAAACCAAAGTGGTCACATAATAAGGGGGATAGTAGTAACAACCAACATTGAAATGGATATTCGCAAGCCGCTTGCAAAAGGAAATTGGCTTATAACTGCTACCAAACAACATGTCTGGATCAAGTATCACTTTGAGAAGAGACCACGAAGTATATGCAAGAAAAGTTTTGTAGTGAATCACAATGGTGATCAGTATGAAGAGTTTGAGTATAAACTCTCGACTATATACTGAGAAAAAGCAATAAATTGAAGAAATGCAGCGTGTTACTGAGGAAAATGTCATATGGGAGATAGATCCCTGATAATTTAGGAAATGATTGGCAACTTATGAGAAGTACCACAACATCATAGTAATGAGGATTTAAACATGGAAGAAGTTGAGAAAGCTGTGGATGCAGAAAATATCCGCTACCACGCTATTGTTGGGGAAAAAATCAAGCTATGCATATCAGGTATTTTATAGAGTGTGCCTTTTGTCCACAGTGTTTTTGGGTAATTTTTCTTACGTACGTGCATATTTTATCCACGGAGTTATTTTATAGTGCACTTTTATCCGTGTTTTTTTTTTTTTTGTTCTAGTATATTTTTCGTGTGCAGATTTTATCCATATTACAATCGATAATTCATAAGGAGTACGGGTTTAAGAGTGTAATAATTGGTTCTTCGCAGTTAAGAAGACTTGAAAATACTAACAATTCTAGAACCATATGATATGTTTACTTTTCTCGAGCAAATGATTAAAATTGTTACGATTGTTTCACATACGTCTACTTTAATATAGGGTGTATAGTTTGATAGTTGTACAAAGAATCCGAACTTCGTATGGTGGTGTTAGATATACCCATGTGTCATGTTTCCATTTATTGAATATGTCTAACCAATGGATGTTTGAGACTAGCATATGTTAGTGTAAGTTTTGGGCTCTAAGTTGCTATATCTTGCAAGCTTTTACGGATTTTTCATTTCTCAAATAGAGAGTTATATTGGGAGAGGTACTATTGTTCTACTTTCTATTTTCATCTTTGACTTGATTCCAAAATGGTGTAACACTTTATATCTCTAAGCCTCGGTCAACTTTTATGTTGAAGAAATTTCTAGAGGGCAATTTTAATTAATGATAAGAGATCGTCCATTTTCAGAGGAAAAACACAATATTAGTTGATGTCTTGGTGATACATTAAAAGAAATAGACTGCAGGTAAGTGATTATAACCGCAAGTTTTTTGGTTATTGCACTTCCACAACTTAATTCGAGTGATAGGATTATGGATCCTAAAGTTTGTCAGGGAAAACCAAAAGAAAAGATCATCTCTTGAGATGGAGCTGGCTGCAGCTAGACATGAAGGGGTTTTTTTTTTTTGAAGTACTCGACATTCCTAACAGAGATTGACAAGTCGAAAGTGAGAAAAAGTTGATAGTTGTTACATCAACACTTACAAGATTTAGCAAACCAAACAATCAGATTGCGATCCGTAAAGCTTGGATGCCAACTGGTACGGTATCACACCCCTTATCCTTCCCATATATTTTTCATGCAGTGCCTTTTAGGAATATGAGAACCTTATCATACGTCAATATACCACCACTTGAGCATACATGAAATTTTGTAATATTAAATGGTTCATGAATATTTTTAGCTCATGAGTATGTTTGCAAATACTTCTTGTTAGAGCATAGCTCGGTTGAACCCACCAAGCGTTGGTATGTCAAGTTTGGTTGTAATATTTTAGTGAATCAAAACTCATGTTAAAAGTCGCTTGATTATGTACTAGAGTCAACCGTATAGGTTAGCTTGAAAGTATTAGGATAATGAGACTTTACAAGTATTGCGAAGACTTGAAGATGTGAAGAAGCAAGGAGCTACAACGACAATAATCATCCTTCCACTTGAGGTTAGTGATATTTGACTTGAACTGTTTCATTCCCTAACGTATCTTTCAAGTCGTGCATATTGAAAACATAATCAAGCATATTTGAACTCTAGATAGACATAGTATTAAGGAATACAATACGAGGTTTATTGCTTAACCATTAAACTTTGTAGATAAGACATCGCCATAATTATTTGAATGCTATTGTGATTATGTATGGGTATGAGGTGAGGATTTCATCGTAGGGAATAATGTTTTACATGTGTTCTAAGGAAGTAAGTTCATAAACTTGTTTGTGAATCGAAAACGGAAATCACCAGGCGTTATTGGGATTGTTATTCATTGTATATCTTGTGAACATCCAATATGTGTGATTTAGTATAACCGTTCATGACTCGTTGTGTTCTTGGTAAAATTATTCACAAAGGCCTGACATATGTATTGGTATAACTTTTATTAGTAAAACCGATCTTAAGTAATCACCTGAGATGGTATGATCGGGTTTGTGATTTTATGTATGACCAAATATGGGAAAGGGGAAACAATCCTAGTAAGAGGTGCAGAACATCACAAAGGGGAACCGATCCTTGTATGAGGTGCAGCAAGTTTTATAGCAGAAAGGGGAACCGATCCTATGGACATGTGCAACACGTTTTTAGGCAAAGGGGAACCAATCCTATGGACATGTGCAGCAAGTACAAGTTAGATACCATATATATGTGGGGAACTGATCCTAGTACCTATTCAACCGAATTTTGGAAAGCTAGTGTGACTATGCACAATACTCACATGAAAGGTAGAACCGAAACTTGTTTTGGTAGAACCGTTAAACCCATGATTTGTGATTGAATGTTATTTGATCAATCGCATAGTTCTTGAAAGTCATATGAACCAATTCTAAACTTGTTTGGAAGTGTGGCAAATCGGTTTCAAGGTTGTAGGTATGAAAAAGGACTTACAAAGTAAGGATGTCGTCATAGTTTGAACACGTGCAGTAATGTTTATATTTTATTGTTCAAAGTTATTCCTTAATAGCTACAGGAAGAAAATCCCAGGATCGAAATAAATAAGTTAAGAATCTTTTATTTAAGGTTGTTAATTTTATTTTAGGAAAATGAGAATTAGTAATGTGCATTTACTAGTTGAGATTTTCCAGAGAGATTTTCGATCATTATTTTGGATAGAGCATTTCCAGGAATTATAAAAACCGAATTTGGAATGTATTGAATATCTTTGAGAATATTTTCGGTTTTGGAAATTCCTTGGTGTCCAAACTTCCATGTCTATAAATACTTGAAGTTTACATTTCTAGCAAACTAATCCTTCGTAACGACAAACTACCTCTTGTTGTCTTGCTCTTTGGTGAAGCCGCCTATTCGGAGAGGAGAGTAACCTAATTAGGAGAAATCTCTTACGGCCGCTCAGTTTAAAGTCTTCTTTGGGATTGAGAAGCTCTATTAGTATCGTTGGTGGGAAACTAGATAATTACGGTTTATCTTTTTATTTTCATTGATTTGATTGACTAACGGTGGTTGAACTTTGATTGCACCTAGTTTGTTTATGCTTGAGAATATTCTCTTCTGATATAAGATTTACTCAAACTAGTTCAGAGTTTCGACATGGATCTTTAGATTGTTGTTAGTTCTAAAGACGATCTTGTGATAATCCATTGTTGACAGACTCCGCTCTGTGCATGATTGATCACAAGAGATTCAAGTGATTGTGTGCATGTGTTTATTGAAGATCTAAGAAGATTTGAAGACAAAGAAGATATTGAAGATTTCTGATTTGTGGGTTCATAATCTTTGGTGTGCACAATACTTGTTTCGGTAAAAGAGGATCCAATTAATAATCAGTTTATCCTTGTGATAGATTGGATTGATTAATTGAGTAGATCGGCATCAACAAAATTCTTTGGATTAAGAGTGTTGTTGGCTTAATCTTAAACGATTACTTGGTAATTGAACATAAGATAGATCTAAGGACCGGCATTTAAGGAGTTTATGTTAAGATGAACAGGAAGAGCCTTTGTCAGAGCTCATATCACTTGGTTGAATAGAGTTGATACCAAAGCAGATTTGTTGTTCCTTTACTATTTGGAATACAAACAAAAGGAATTGTTCCAAGTACGTGACTTAGGTCGGAGGCGTGGGAATACAGTGAACTATAGGTTTAGTTGCTTGGTCTCAAATATACGAAGTTAGGTGTAATTTTGTGTAGCGGCTTAATCCCGAGAGTATTCAGTACGGACAAGGTCCCGGGTTTTTCTCGCATTTGCGTTTCCTCGTTAACAAAATCTTCTTTTGTGTCATTTACTTTATATTTCCGCATTATAATTAAAGTAAATCACACAAACGTTAATTCCTATTTACTTGATAAGTGAATCCTACTGTGTTTGGTTAAGTCCGAACCTTTTTTATCAAGTAACATACTTCATTGTTGTATTGTTTCGATCTCGTATCCATAGACGATCACAAGAAGTGTGAACCGATTAGTTGTATTGTCTCGACTCAGTCCATAGACAATCACTTTCGGAGAAAAGACTTATAGGTAGGAAAAGTTTTAGCTTGAGGTATATTTGGATACCCTCGCTTTTTCAATTGGAATCATAGCAGGCAAACACGAAAAGATCTAACAATCTGTGTTTTGGTACGATCCAACCTATAAGAATGAACTCGAGTTCTCATGAATCGACTTCAATTAACATACCGCCAAGATTTGACGGAACAAACTATCTATGGTGGAAATCTGCTATGAGATCTTTTCTTCAATCACGAGACTTTCATACTTGGCTATTAGTCGCCGATGGTTATATTCATCCGAAGATAGAAAATTCAGAAACTGAGTTTAAACGCTTAGTAGAGTTTTCGAACGAAGAAAAGGCTCTTGCAAAGCAGAATTCAGATGGTTTGAATGCTATAATACATGCTATAATACATGATCTACAACATCATGTATCAACATGTCAAACTTCGTAAGAAGCTTGGGATAATCTTCGAGATCGTATTCAAGGAAATTCATCGAGAAAGAAGCTAGACTTCAAACTCTCACTTCCGATTGGGAAAACCTTGAATGGATAACAACGACACTTTTGAAGAGTTTCATATTAAACTCTCTGGGATAATTAATGCTTCTTTCTCGTTAGGAAAGATTATTCCTGAAAAGGATATAGTATGCAAAATTCTCAGATCGTTGCCATCTAGATACGATTCTAAGAAGCATGCAATCATAGAAGCAAACGATCTTTCAACTCTCTCACGAAGCACACTCGTTGGAAAGTTAAAGATCTTTGATCATGAATCACAGTCTATTCAAGGTAAAGGAATCGCTTTTAAAGCTGCAAGAATTTTGAAAGCTCTGGTGGAGAGGAATAGACAGATGGATGATTCAGATGAACAGATTGCAGAAAATTCTGATGATGAAATTGAACAATCATTGTCATTAATTACTAGACAGTTTTGAGATCTCTTAAAGAAGAGAAATAAGAGATTCGTTAAGGATACTTATCGATCTTCTCTCCCACATGATCGAGTTCCTTTCAAAAAGGATCATGAAGAAGATGATGAATATCAGCCGCAGTGCTTCAAGTGTAAAGGGTTTGGTCATATTGCTAAAGACTGTCCCAATCTTAAGAAATACACTGGAAGCAAGGCATTGGTTGTAACTCTAGACGAGACCTCTGATTCATACGATTCTGAAGAAGAGGAAACGGCTAATATTGCATTAGTTGTCAATCTTAGTTCTTCCTCCTCCATTAGTGATTTACCCATTTTAAGAATGGACATGTCTTCCGATGTTATTAAATCACTTAATGATAAATGGAAAAATAAGACAAGATGCAAAAACTGTCTCAAAAACAGAAATGCTAAGAGTTGCATATGCAATTCCAGTCAATCTCAAGATACTTCGTTAGTTCGGGGTAACAAAAGGAGATCTTTTCATACTATACTAGATCGAGAACACTCTGGTTGTTCAAAATTCCATAATGAGAGAAAATCTCATAATAATGCCACTTGATCGGTATTAGAATTCTTTCCTCACCTCGTGAGCCAAATCTTTGAGTGAGGAAGAAGAAAAAATCAAGGCACTTTTGTGTAGATTATGGAAATAATATCTAGTATTTGAAGATATTTGATATATTCGTATTTTTAGGAATATTATATTTTGGTAGTATGAAAATTATAAAAAGATCTTTCTCTTAATTTGGTCATTCCTTGTCCGAACTATGGGTCCGGATCTAATGGTTTCTCACGGAGAAGATGCTAGATCAGAAAGATCATCTTAAAACTAAGTTTGGATCGTCTCTTGATATTAAGAGTAAAATCGAAAAGGAGATTGGCTTAGCAAGAAGTAAAGAGAGAATACTCAAGAAAGATCAGTGTATTGAGGCATTGACACACTTATGTGTTCAACCAAAGACATGATTACACGTTCTTGCAGAATCCTTCACGAAAATTTCTCATCTGCAAGAAATTCTGGTCAAGCAACAAGGTTTTCTACTTGAAGAAATTCAAAATCTAAAGAGTAGTAATCCGCCTTCATTCACATCTGATATGAAGGACTAAGTTGCAAGAGAAAAATATGCATCAATTTTTGATTTCTTTCAATGATTGTATTGGTCTATTATGAATAAAACTATTATGAATAAAATTATTTGATTGATAATTTTTCTTGTGATAGTTTTCGGTTTACATAGCCTATGCTTGAATGATTTTATATTATTGCTATGTATGTTTATGAGATGTTTGATTTCGGTTTTACTACCTTAATATTCGATCTCATATATTGTGAACCCTTGTGGTTTGGGTGACTTTTTGATTTAGCAGGATTAAGTTCTAGCCCATGTTGGTAGGCTTTATCAAAGAATCATGAGGGGTTCTGGTGGAAACAATATGTGAAAAAGTCACAATATGTTGAATCGGTTTTGGTTTAGCATAAAAGCATATGTGTTTCGACGGTTTTCAACTTTTCCTTGCAATTGTTAAAACCGATTTTCAACCTTTCTCTGGTAAAGGTTGGTTGTTGTTATTCTTTTGTTTTTGCATAAGGATGACAACATGATGATATTTCGATATCAATTCTCCCTGGAAGAAGATGCAATCATATTGGAGAAGTGGATGCGAAATTTTAGGTAACAATCTTGTTAGTTAATTGTTTTCCTGTTTAATAAAAGCCTGAGTTTATTTCATATATATTTATTGCTTTTGCTTAACAAAATTTGAGCTTTCAGCCATTTTGGAGTTAAAAATAATCTTTTGATAAATGATTTTGATGTTGCACAAAGTTTTGTTTATGCTTTTGGTACTTTTGTTTGAGATATACTTATATATAGATGCACAAGATATTTTTTGAGGTAAATGACAATCCCGAGTATACAGCTCAAAATCTTTGACAAATGGTTGAGAATAGGGCAGACAGTATCTTGTTTGTTTGATTTTGTTATGAAAATAATCTGCATTAATGACGGGGAAATTTTTTATGTAAATAGCATTTGGTTTATGGAAATTTTGGTAGTTGTTTCTAGGTGGCATTAATATAGGTACCATGCAGTGATTATAGTAACTGATTGACTGCTTAAACAAAAAGTTTTTGTTTTTACGAAGGTTACACACCAAGATTTTAGGAGGGAATTGAGTTGTTTGAAAATTTTCAAACTGAGAGATTCTGAGATGAATTACATGAGTATCTTTAAGATTATCCAATTGAGATGTGTTGATTTGAACGATGACCAAAGTAGTCACTCTACTACTGCTATGAACAATCACCATTAGATTGGTGATTAGCACCACTGCTATCTAAAGAACTATATTTTCAGAAGCAATCATCCTGAAAACTCCACCACTGGTTTCCCACAAGTAATTATTTGAAGACCTGCAAAGGTAAACACACAACGACTACTCCATCAAAGAAAATCAAAATATAAGGATAAACAAATTTACTGGATAAATCCACAGAATCCAGATAAAAGAGCAATCTAGATCATAACTAGACGAAAAGGGCTAGAACAAGTGGTAAAAGAAAGTTTTGTAAAGAGAAATAAGAAACAGAAAAACAAACATTAAATTGAGAACAATAAAGATTAGAGAAAAATTAGTTTCTAAAGGATGTTTCCACAAGATCCAATGAAAAACTAAAACAGATTACGTATGATTCATAGTTAGAATGAAAGATTAAAGAAAAGGTGTCACCGATTTTTCTAATGAGTTGACTCAAATGGTCTTCCGATCCTCAGAGCATAGTTTCATCCCCAAAAAATAATAGAAGTTATGATGATACATTTGTCAATAACTCAGTTGATCATACTATTCCTTTCAATAACACAAAAAAAAAAAAAAAAAAAAATTGTTTGACGCATTTGCCGCATGACTTTTTTTTTTTTTTTTTTAAGAACATGGAGAACCATTACTGATACATTTACATCATCATCTTCATGTTTTTTCCCCAAGTTATAAACATGTCTTTCTTTAAAATCACCAATATTTTTGAAACAATGGGCATATGCCTATGCAGCAAAGTGCTGAGTAACAGGTTTAAAATTAATGGATACAACTTATGTAGCATAATAGTTGGTTTAAAATGAAGGGAAACAACTTATTTTGTAACTTATACATCACATTTATTTATTTATTTGTTATATTTTTAACACATGAGAGTCACATGCGTTATAGATTGATTCAAAAAGTTTTATTATTTTATAAAGTTAGAAATAGATGCACTTTGAATTCATTAGTCTTATTATCATTGCAACTAACAATGACAACGAGCTTGAGATAGTAAAACTTACGAGTTTTGACCGAGCGGTGCTATTGTATACTTGGCTCATGTAGGAAACAGAAGGGCAAATTGGATCGAAATATGGCAACAGTTCAATAAGTTCTGCCAGCAAACCAGTGGTGCAGTGGTAGCTTTATTTTCCGGTGTTCTCATCTTTATCATTTTGGTTATCATGCCAGCTTTGGCTCTCCGACACCATTGATCAATTTTATTCTTAATTATGGAATTTTTTTCATATCTTAGAAAATGAAATGTCAATTCAGCTTTACTTTGGTATTATTGTGTTGTAAGTCATCTTGTTTCATTGTTCATGTATGGGTGGGTTGGTAAATTGAAATTGTATTTTACGTTTGTATTCCGGTATTAATATGTAACTAATAAAATCAATGTATTATTTCCGATTTGGTTGCCTACACTTGTCTTCCTATCTTTCCAGTTTTTTCTTTGCATGTATTGCATTCCAACATTAGAATTTAGAGTTTTTCCACTTCGTTCCAGCATTTGTAAATAACTCAGCTGCTCATACTATTCCTTTCATTAAAAACCACTGTTTGACGCATTTGCCGCATGACTCTTTTTCTTGTTGCTGAAGAACATGGAGAACCATTACTGATATATTTACTTCATCATCTTCATATTTTTTCCCCAAATTATGGACATGTCTTTCTTAAAATCAACAATATTTTTCGAACAACGGGTCTATGTAGCAAAGTGCAGAGTAACAGGTTTAAAATTAATGGACACAACTTATGTAGCAAAATAGTTGGTTTAAAATGAAGGGAAACAACTTATTTCGTAACTTATACATCACATTTATTTATTTGTTATATGTTTAACACATGAGAGTCACATGCGTTATAAATTGATCCAAAAAGTCTTATTATTTTATGAAGTCAGAAATAGATGCACCGTGAATTCATTAGTCTTATTATCATTGCAACTAACATTGACAACAAGCTTGAGATAGTAAAACTTACGAGTTTTGACCGAGCGGTGCTCTAATACAATTGATATGTCACCTCAGAAGATCGCTGTCAATTTCTTCCAATCAAAAAAGTCAGATTTAAATTAATTCTTATGGATGTAATACATACTTCCTGCTACTATTCGAGCAAAATATATGTATTTCATTCATTAGAATAATATATTCATAACATTAGCTACTCAATGTTAGATGAAGGAGAGCAGATAAAGAGTCATACTGTGCATGATCTATTTCGTGTGCTTCAAAGTGATGATCAATATACTCCATGTGCTCCATATGTCATAGATTCTTGGATGAATCACACGCAAGATGAGTTTGATTTTGTTCCCACTACAGTCTTAAACCATCAATTTAGGTGGAGTCCTAAAAAGAAGATATTATTTCTAAGCGAGTTATGGGAAATAGTTATGGAGTGTCGACAGTCTTATGTAGGAAATTTATTTATAATATGAACCTAATTATCATTAGTGGAAGCGATGTGAATCTAGCTTCCACTCTTGATTGATCCAATCCTGTCAGTATCTAAAGACGTTGGGAATTTGAACTTTGTTAATGGATATGTTCAAAACTTTTTTTTCCTTTTTCCTTGATAATAAATTATAATACTTTTTTTAGGCGGTTTTCGGGGACAAAGTTGAATCCTACATCACATTCTTTGAATGCGTTTTCCCACATCTTCTGATTCAAGTGTATCGTGTATTTCAAGCTCATTTTGATAAACTAAAAACTCGACATCTCGATCTCCCCATATTCAAGTTGTGAGAGAATACATTTGAATGTGGGAGGATGCTTAGTGTTATTGCTTGAAAAACAATGATTTCAAGTGTTTTGGTTTCGGATTTCAAGTATTAGTTTTTTTGGTTTTTCTTAGTTTGTGTTTTTTTCCTTTTTTCCCCCTAAATTTGATCTTAGCTTGCTTGGTCATGTAATATTCTTTCATTGTGTCAGTTCGTCGTAATCTCATTTCGTACTATGTTGATGTACAATGAAACTATTGGAACATGATAGTAAGGAATTTTTGTAGTGGGATCCAACGAATTTTAGTTGATTTTATTAGAAATTTCACTCGAACACTCTGCAAGTTGTAATGATTTATCCATGGTGTATCTTTAAGGTGAAAGTGATGACCATTAGTTAGTATTCATTAGTTAGTCTTATTATCAATCAAATCAATAATTGAAAACTAAAATAACAATGCAAATTTTAGTTTCCCACCAACGGTACTATCTAGACGCTTCTTGATCCCGCAAAGTCTTTAAACTTGCGGACGTAAGAGATTTCGCCTAATTAGGTTAGTCTCCTCTCGGATACAGTATTACAAGTAATACTATATTAGTTGGCTACAACAATGACTACAAAGCCCGCGTTAGGATAAGTTTGTATGAATAACAAACTTCATTATTTATATACCACAGAATTTACATAACCGAAAATATTCTCAAGATATGCAATATATTTTCATTTTCGGTTTTTGCCTAATTCTAACCAAAATCCAATTATAATACCGAGATCCCTCTTGGATTACAACTTAATATTAGCTAGCATACAAGTATACTTTACTAATATATCTGCCAGAGATATGTTTTACTTGCTGAAAAAATAAAACATATATATTTGAAAATTTTAACAAAAAGATTCTCGGATATTTCGGTTTGGGATCTCACTATGAATATCAAGGAATATCTTTGAACAATAAAATATAAGATTATTATACATGTTCAAATTACTCACAATGTCGATATCTTGAACTTTCCTATTTTACAAACCCAACTGCTAAAATCTCACGAATCCTAATGTATACGTGATATCGGTAATCAGTTTTGCTACGGGGATCAATCCTACTATAGATCCTCAACAGGTAGGTATTGGTCCTACTAAAGATTCTCAAATAGGGATCGGTCATGCTATAGATCCCCAATAGGAACCAGACCACCAATGCATTGAATTATTTCAACTACGAAACAAGTTTCGTATATCTACTTCCTTAAAATCATGAACATAGTTTTCTTGGCATGAAATCAATCCTAAGTTCATAACACAATCTAGTAAAAAGTTACAAATATTATGTCTATGTCGCAATTACGAAGTTCAAAAAATAGGCATTATACATCTTAATTCGATATACCAAAGTCGTGAAATAATTTGTATATTCTTCCTTCACACTTTGATCATAATAAGATGATCAAATCTCTAATACTAGATTTTCATATATATATATATATATATATATATATATAACTTTGCATGCTACGTTTTCAATTTAAACAACTTGAAAGTTCGTAGATAGAAATGGAAACAAGTTAAGTCTTGTATACTAACCTCAAATAAAAGGATGATGTTTTCGTTGATGTCGATACGTCTTCAGAATCTTCAGGTTTTTAAAGTAATACTTATATGTCTCAACATTTCTAGACTTTCTAATCTAACATAACTGAGTTGACTCTAGTAATCTAATCAAGCGACTTTGAGTTTTGAAACTAAAATATGACAACAAATCTTGACATACCAACGCTTGACGGGTTCAACCGAGAAATGCTCTAACACTATGGTTGCACAGAGTATCATCCCAAGTGTGTCTTTACCACCATAAAAACTCTCATCCATCACCAAGCAATCCATAAGGATGATCATTAACACATCGACTTAACATCAACTAAGGGGATGACAAGTATCTTTGTTTCTTATTCCTTGGTATATCTACATCTTCTGCTTAATCTTCACCGCCTCGTGCATCATCACGACGAGATCCCAAACTTTAAGGAGAAGCAGGATCATTCTTTTTCACGATATCTGATAGACACATTTATGTGTCTAATTTGTCCTCAATGTTTCGTATTGTTAGTACTCGTTTTCGTCCTTATTATGGTGTTTTGTGTGTTTGTAGGTATTTTTTGGAAATAAATATTGTTGGAAAATTCGGCTCGAAAAGTTGCTCGGAGCACCTCCCAGAGGACACGTGTTATTCGGACTCTCGCTTTTTGGCTAAGGGGCACCCAATTACTAAGGGGAAACTCCAAAGGCGCCACCTGCTATTCACACCCTAGCTCACAGGGAGGTCGTCCCTTTCATTCGAAACTTCGGTTTTGGCGGGAAATTCAGTTTCAAATAGTTTTCATTTCTCGAATTCTGGAGCATATTTGGACGGATTTCACGAGATTTTTTACGCATAGTTGGATTGATATGGGCATGTTCTATCTAAACAGGACAGCTATGAGTCACAGAATCGATAAAGGAGGAGTTCTCATAGAGTTTTTCCGGAACAGGGAAGCATATTCCCGTAAGGAGATATCTACGGGATTTATGTGGATTGCGTGTGTTATGAGGCTGTTGGGATGTGCATTCGCCTGTATTAGCATGTTGGGAGCGTGTTTGTGTCAATTCAACGCGAGAAATAGATAAAAGGAAATTATTCCCGTAGCCTGCATGGAAAATAAATGAAAATATTTTGGAGTTATCACGGAAGATTTGAAGGTGCTATGAGTATAAATTGATATTGGAGTCACAAGAGAGAGTATGGAGAGTTTGGGCCAAAGGATAGAGTTGCAGAGTGAAGAAAAATCAAGTTGCAGTATTCTTTTTGTTGCTGTTGTTGGGAAGAAAGAACGAAGAACATTAGGCCAAAGCTCGGCCGTTAAAAACCGTGGTTTATTCTCGGTTTTGCAACGATCTTTGCGGCGACATATCAACATGATGATTACATCACTTTTCTTTTATTGTATATTGTAATAGCGTTTTGCAACACCTTATAAGTGTTGCAAATACTCGATTTTCATCATTTCTCTCTATTTCATCATTGTAAACACCTTTTTGAGCAATAAAAAAAAATCCTTTGAGAGTGTTTTCACCATGCGGAGCTAGAACCCATCACTGGGACGACGGAGGAAGCTGTTTTGCACCCATGTGGTAATTCTATTTAATTCCTTTATGATTATTTGCGCTACTATAATTGATTTATGATTTTTCTTGATTATTTGTGAATTCGTTAGATGTCGCATGCTTAGTCTTAGGTACTTTAAATGCGTCATGCTTGTGAATTACATATAATTCTTAATAAAATCTACCTTGGCAAATAATTAGAGTCGATGTTTGTTATTTTATGAGCTTTAATTGTCCGGAATTAATAGATGAACCGCATGAATGTGAGAATTGGTGGAATCCAGGAGTCCCAAAGAATCTCTCTTCATCTTGTGACATAAATTGTATATTTTCTCTATTTTTATTATTTTTCTTTATTAAATCCTAGAATCAATTTCAACAAGTCCGAGTGAACGAAAACTCTACTTACCACTATTCTAAATTCGATCAATTTTTGGCGCCGCCGACGCGGACTTGTGTATAGATTTGTTTTTAGGTTTTTTTTTTTTATTATTATTTTTTTTGTTCTTTTTTACGCGTTTTGGTATTTCTGTTTGATTTCAGATTTGGAGTGGAGCGAAAGAAAAAAGAAAGTGCTGAAAAGAAAAGCAAAGCCAAAATAGGAAAGAAAAGATAGATCCAAACGGAGTGAAGAAGAAAATTTTGTATATAGTGTTATTATTATTATTATTATTATTTTTTAGAAACTGTAATTATGTAATTATTTTTGTAATCTTTTATTTTTGGACATTTTTATTTTTTATTTTTGGACATTGAACATTGGACATTATTAATTTTAAACCCTAAGGAAGGGTTAATTCAAAAAATAAACGCACGGGGAAGGATGATGATTACGATCTTGTCTCGACCCCTCGGGTTCGTACACCGACATAGGAGCGGTGGCCCGAGTCGACTTCAACGGTTCATCCCCCGTCGGAACGGGAGGTAAGAATTCTAAACACCCGCGAATCCCACATCATCGGGTTTACTAGATGATTTTGTATGCATATATGTTGAGGTCTTGAATACAGCTGCTTTAAATTCCTAGTAAAGGGCAAGGATCGGCCATACAAGATAAGGGTTCGGATTTCATCACCGTTCTCTTCTGGTAAACCCTCCAAAAATTGATCGAATTTAGAATAGTGGTAAGTAGAGTTGTCGTTCACTCGGACTTGTTGAAATTGATTCTAGGATTTAATAAAGAAAAATAATAAAAATAGAAAAAATATACAATTTACGTCACAAGATGAAGAGAGATGCGGGACTGGGATTCCACCAATTCTCACATTCATGCGGTTCATCTATTAATTCCGGACAATTAAAGCTCATAAAATAACAAACATCGACTCTAATTCTTTTCCAAGGTAGATATTATAAAGAATTATATGTAATTCACAAGCATGACGCATCTAAAGTACCTAAGACTAAGCATGCGACATCTAACGAGTTCACAAATAATCAAGAAAAATCATAAATCAATTATAATAGCGCAAATAGTCATAAAGGAATTAAATAGAATTACCACATGGGTGCAAAACAGCTTCCTCCGTCGTCCCAGTGATGGGTTCTAGCTCCGCGTGGTGAAAACACTCTCAAAGGATTTTTTTTATTGCTCAAAAAGGTGTTTACAATGATGAAATAGAGAGAAAATGATGAAAATCGAGTATTTGCAACACTTATAAGGTGTTGCAAAACATTTCACATAATATACGATAAAAGAAAAGTGCTGTAATCATGTTGATATGTCGCCAAAGAAAGTGTTGCAAAACCGAGAATAAACCACGTTTTTTAACGACAAGCTTTGGGCCTTAATGTTCTTCGTTCTTTCTTCCCAACAATGCAGCTGAAAAAGAATACCGCAACTTGATTTTCTTCACTCTGCAACTCTATCCTTTGGCCAAACTCTCTCCATACTCTCTCTTGTGACTCCAATATCAATTTATACTCATAGCACCTTCAAATCTTCCGTGATAACTCCAAAATATTTTCATTTATTTTCCATGCAGGCTACGGGAATAATTTCCCTTTTTATCTATTTATCGCGTTGAATTGACACAAACACGCTCCCAACATGCCAATATAGGCGAATGCACATCCCAACAGCCTCATAACACACGCAATCCACAGAAATCCCGTGGATATCTCCCACGGAATATGCTTCCTGTTAGGAAAACTCTATGAGAACCTCCTTTATCGATTCTCGTGACTCATAGCCGTCCCGTTTTTAGATAGAACATGCCCATATCAATCCAACTGCATGCGTAAAAATCTCGTGAAATCCCGGTCCAAATATGTTCCGTGAATTCCGCAGTTGAAAACTATTTGAAACTAAATTTCACCAAAACCGAAGTTTTGAATGAAAGGGACGACCTCCCTAACAGTAGCCGGGGTGTGAATAAAGTAGTGGCGCACTCGGGAGTTTCCCCTTAGTAATCGGGTGCCCTTTAGCCAAAAGCGAGTCCGAATAACACGTGTCCTTGAGGTGCTCCGAGCAACTTTTCGAGCCGAATTTTCCAATAATATTTATTTTCAAAATATACCTACAAACACACAAAACACCATAATAAGGATGAAAACAAGTACTAACAATACGAAACATTGAGGACAAATTAGACACATAAATGCGTCTATCAATATCTTTTCCAAAACCTTTTTCTTTCCTTTGTCCCTAAAGAATATCAATATACAATAAACGACAATAAAATTCAACTTGATATTGGAATTATAAGTATAAAATCGGCCATCACAATACATCCACATCCACCGATTGTGTTAATTGACACTCCACGGTCAGCAAATATTCTTATCAACTGATTATAGACTACACAATATTCAGAAATGTATGCATTTGTTCAACGATACAACCGAACGATATAACCATTTATATTGGATGCTTGAACTCTTAGCATTTAAAATTCAAAGACTTCATAATCGGTCGATGTGGATATTCATATCGACTGATTATAACAATAAAAACCAACATAAAAATTTGCATTTCATTTAAGAATTGATCAATATGAATATTCATCAACCAATTATGTATGGTGTTCTTCAGCCACGAAGAACATTAAGCTCAATCGTTTGACGTGTGTGTGCATATCGACTGATTAAATCACAAATCGTTCAATGTGAACTTTTACATCGACAAATTCTGGTTAAATTCAGAAAATCAAATTATCGATTTTTTAATATATGAATAAGAGGTATGAGTTGATTGAAAAATATCAGATTCTTACAATTTCTTCTGATTGTCTCAGAGTTTGTTCTTCGGATTCATTTTCTTCTTCGTCTTTAATAGCCGAATTCAATTGTTTAAACTAAACCGCTTTCGCGACTTCATGATCAGTTTGACTAGATTTTTAAATGGTTTCAACTCGTTTTACCGTCGTCGTTATATAGAAAAATTGGCCAATTAATTAGTTGTTAGTCGACGGATTAATCAACTATGTTTTACTTTGAATATGAAAAACGAGGGAGAAGAAAAGAAGGAATCCGTCGGTGTTGGAGTGAAAATGAAAATAAATTAGGTTCACTATTGGGTTCTATTTTTTATTTTATTTTAATACAAAAGGTGATTTTATTATTTAGAGAAAAAATTACACATGTTCATCCCTATGGATACATTGGCTATCTAAAATAAATCGGATGACATTTCCAAAATTTGATAATCTAAGATACCATGTTTTGCTAATGCATGAGCCACGCGGTTTACATCTCTTTGCACACAAGTACATTTCCAATTATTAAAAGAAGATAAAATCTTTAGAATATCCATGATTATTTTTCTGGTTGTCCATTTTATTGCTTCAAAATTACCATCAACAACATTGATGACATTTTGATAGTCTCCCTCAAGGTGCAAGGATGATATACCTATATCCTTGGCTCATACAACAACATCCATAAGAGCTTTAGCTTCAACCTATTTAAGATCCGATGCTCTATTCCTGCTGCATCTATTCCCCTCTGTTGTACCTGCACGATTTCTTAATATTAGTCTACTTCGCATAATATGTGTTGTTTCCTAATAGGATGCGTCAAAGTTAATCTTTGTAAAAGGTTGAACAATGTTTTTCCAATATAGATTAATAGGGGCATGATTATTAATAGATACATAATTTATTTCTTCTCATATGTCACTCAGCATAGTCATATTTTATCAGATTGACTACATTTTGAGAGTTAGGATGGATATTGTCAAACACTTTTTTGCATCCACATTTCCATACCTGCCACATTATAAATCCAAACCATTCTACAATACTTACTTAGTGCCTTCCTTGGTTATTAACCCTGAAACATGCTACATAACCAATTATTAAACTGAACATTTCTCATATCATTTGTAACATTATTTACCACATCATTCCAAACACTCTGGGAAAAAGAACAATAAATAAAAAGATGTTCATACTTTCAATATGATTATTATAGAGTGGGAAATCAGCATCAATATTATAACCAAACCTAACTTTGTTTTCACCAACAGGGAGACAATTCTGTAAATATTTACAGAGGAAAATTAAATATTACCAGGAAGGTTAGTTTTCCAGAATGAGTTCCAAGAGATTGGTACAATATTAACAAAACCTGTCTCTTAATTCGTATCATTTAGAATAGCCTTATAAGAAAACTTGGCAGTAAAAGAGATATTAAAATTAGGTTGCCATCTGAGATAATATTGGCCATCAAAAGGGATTCCAATGTCTTGGATTTTACTAATGGTATTAGCATCAAACAAGGCATTAAAAATCAGCAAATTCCATTATTTAGTTTTATAATCAATCAATTTGGATACATGAATCATATTAGAGGAAACAAATTGAGAACTAACAGTGGAAATTATTGATGGAATCCATCTATCCTGCCAGATATATATAAATTTTCCATCAGAACTTCCCATCATGCAT
>JAJJWW010007125.1:64703-80594 GCA_023531295.1 Papaver armeniacum
AACAAATTAGACACATAAATGCGTCTATCAAATACCCCCAAACTTATTATTTGCTAGTCCTCGAGCAAATTTATTCTAGAAAATAAAAATCATTTGAACCCCTTGGTGGCCCTAGTGGCGGAGTGTTGTCTCCGGAGGGTTTACAGAGGTGTACCCACAAAACCTTTACTCAGGACCCTAGCTATCTACACATAACCTTGGAAGGCACTAAAGAATCTCCTTGGTTGGCATACTTATTGACTACGGGAGGAAGTACCCACGATGCGAAATTCCAATTCTTTGTACACGAGTTTGCATTCAAGCATATTAAAATTCATATAAAGTGTGAGCTCTACTCGAGATAGTCGCGGACATCATAAACCGGAGTCAAACCAATCACATGGAAAGATTAAGAAGATGGATGTAGAGAAAAACATGGATGATGTTGACTAAGGTGAACCTACCTAATGGATGTCTTGAGATATCTAGTCGACTAATATCAACCTGTTTGGCATATACAAGGGGACCAGTGGTCGATAATCCTAACTCTAGGTCAACACAATTGGCATATACAAGGGCTCCAGGTGGTCGACTTTATTGAATTTATTAGGTTGATCCGATGGTCCGGTCTCTTTTCTTTTTTTTTTTTTGAATCTCAGTCACTCTATTTCACCCTAGTAATGGTAAAAATAAAAAGAAAAAGAAGTGATCAGGATTCTTTCGATGTTTCCATCACGAGGATATGGTGAAACTACCATGTTTTCTTTTCTAACACCTAAGCTCTGTGCTTTTATGAATAGACTCTTCTAGATGTTTCCATCTAATCAGATTGGTTCCTCAACTCCTACAACCAAGATGTCCCCATCCACTTAGATTAGTTAGTGCCAACCTTAATAAGCATAAATATCTAGTCTCTGAAGTTTATTTATTGCAACTAAAAAGTTTCTCCCATACCCCCAAACTTAAATCTAACATTGTCCTCAATGTTCTAAAGATGAAATTAAAAGCATGAACAATGAGAAACTGTTACCACTTGAAGAAAAGAGTTAAGGAAAAATATTACCGTGTTGCAAGAGCATGGGTTACCTCCCAAGAAGTGCTAAGTTTAAAGTCTTGACCCAGGACATTGGAAAGGATTAGTCACCTCGAAGAATCATATAGCAACAGGAATAGCTGGGTCATCGGATCAAAAAGTGCTAACCACAAGAAGAGGAAGCTGCCACGAGACCGGGAAGATATCCAACACACCCTTATCTATTTTTTTGTTTAAGACAACTACATCTAGTTGTGGTTCGGGTTCGGAGCTCTATAAAAGGGTCTAGATAAAAAGTTTTCATGGGTTGGACTTCCTCAAAGAAGGATTCTTAAGATCAGGTTGTAGAGTGCAGGAAAAACTCAGTTAAGTACTTAGAAGCACATAACAATAACTGAATAATTGAGGATCCTCTAAGTCAATCAGTTTTGACTTACACAGGCTGACCACGATAAGATTGGTGGTCTTCCTTAAGCAAATGTGTCGACCCTAATCTCCTAAAGTAATTAGGTTTAGCCTCAAAACTTAATAATTGACACATCCGAAACTTATACGTTCCCACAATTGGTTGAAAAATATTTGGTGGGAAAACAAAATCAATCGTGGTATCATAGCACAGGTTAACCACATCAACCGGAGGATGGGTTCTTAACAAGTTGAACTTCCTTATGGACACAACTAGGCTCGGGAAAAAGTGTATGAAGATAATCTTTTAAAATGGTTGAGGCACATATGTCAAGTCCCAAGTTAGGGACCTTTCTAAGAGTTAAGGCACATGGAGAATGATAATCACCCCCAAACTTAGAGTTTTCGGTGTCTCTACAAAAGACTAGTCACAACTTCCCTAATTTCAAGGTTATCGATTCTGAAAATGGTCAATTGATTCTTCTAAGTCATGTACATCCTCACTCATCTCTACGAGTTCGTTTTCTTTTTCTAAGTCTATTGTTTCTAAATCGCTAGACTCAAAATATACTCGTTCCTCTAAACCATCATTGGCTTCGTAATCAAAAGGAAATACTACATCGTCTAAAGCAGGGGGTATCTCTAGTCAAATCCTCATCCTTTTGAATAGGTGAATAATTATTAAAATTATTTGGATTTGAACTAGAAATAATATTATCGTTATAAAGTTCAATTGGGGTAACAATTTCCTGATCACTATGCCTATTTATTTCAAATTCATCAACACTATCCTCATCATAATCATCATTATAATAATATAAAAATGGTTGAACCTCATCTAGACAAGTAGTGTTACCAATTTTATCCTCGTCATCTTGATTATGTAAATAACTATCCTCATTTTCACGGGTGATATTGGAAAGAATGTATTGGCATTCAAGATTATTTCGAGCAAGTTTTTCGGCAATCCTATTTCTACAAAAAATTAAGAGTCTCTTCTAAAGACATCCTAGTTGGCTACTCTGGGACTCATCCGGAATATTTAAGGTTTCCTTCACAAATAAGGAATGACTCTTGAAAGCCTCTTCTAGAGAAATAAAGGGATTGTTTTGCTCATATGACTGGTGAGTATGCGAATAGTAATTGGGCTCACCATGGTATGAACCATAACTTTGAAAAGGTGGATGCTCCCAACCACTATTCACACTATGGTCATAAAAAGAGTGATGTCCATATTGTTCAGTTGGATATTCGTATTCATTGTGATGGCTATTATAATACCAGTTTGACATCCTAACTGCAAGGGAATTCTACACAAGCACAAACAAGGCTGACTCGACCACAACAAACCCACTGATTTCTAGCAAACAAAAAGCATGATGGCTCCACTTAGATTGTTTCTAGTCACGCATTCAACTCACAGAAACCATCATGAACTTCGAAGTATGCTTAAAAGAGTAACCAATATTTTTCGAACGACTTTCCTATTAACCTGGTGTTGATGGGTGAAAACTACTCCTGCTGAATTTGGTAATTTGGGGTGTGGATGAGGAATGAATCTAAACCTTCAAAAAATGCACTGCGCGCGGTGAGTGCTTGTAGATTCGAGAGATCAATCTGTGCAAGTCCGGCCTAAACCAAGAAATGGCCGTTCCGGACTTGTTTCGGTCACAAAGTGAAGGAGATGGGGTTGATCTTAGGGAGGGAAGCGAAGAAGGTGTTGAGATTGTGAAGGTGTTGGCTTGCTTATGACTTGTATGAGAAAGATGAGCAAGCTTACGGTTGATGCAAGCGGGCTCGGGTGTTTGAATACGGTTTTTGTATTAACACTTGGTTTTACGTCGATTGAACTTGTGTTGTTCTCTGTTCGTTTCTTGTTGTTGTTTGAAATAGGGCGGAGAACCTATTTATACAAGTCATTGAGCCTCATTCACGTTTCTCGTGGGAAGTGGAGGTAGTGGAATGATGGAGTGGTGGAGTTGTGTGTCGGTAACATACGGCCGGTCTTGCCCACTTCTCCGGTTCATCTCTAACCGTCCATGACTTCCTAACACGTTCTTGTAATGGCGCGTTGCCGTTGCACGCTGTAAACCGCTTGAGACCAATACCCCGATATGTATCCCCGGTTTGTGACATGATTGATGTACGGAATGTGGATCGTGGATCCACGGAAGATAGCATGTAATGCTGAATTGAATAACTGCGTTATTCAGAAAGTCGATACTTGTGAAGTATCGTGTGTATTTTATGCAGGTACTGCATTACGGTGTGGTAAAGTGATGGGTAATGACTCCTCACTAACCAAATAACTCGACCGGGGTTGTATAACCAAGGCTGGTGAAGTCGGACGGATGAGATGATGTTTGAGACACTCATCTGCGGCCAGATTGATGAAATCGGGGTTTTTAAAGAGGTGCGCAAGCATCACTCTTGACTTGGTCGAAACCAAGCATGGGAAGGATTTTGTAGAGGACCGACCATACATGCGTGTTGACGGCATGATGGTGTACACGTCCATGTCTCACCGTCTCATGAAAATGCAATCTAGGCCACTCAATTTGACCGTCAAAGAGGAGTGGTTGAGATCGGTTTCGGCAGAAATCTCTTACCGCAAAGGAATTGATAACCGCGTGTCATCCCAAGTTTGGGCGCGCGCCCCAAGACGACCCATCTTGGTCGGTCTTGGTCGATCATACCACCGTGTAGGTGGTAGGTTAGTGTTCACACCTATACACGATTATCCCATGAAAACGTGATCTAAGCCATTCAAATCATCCGGTGAAGTTGAGCGGTCGAGATCGGTTTAGGATTTGGGAGTGTAACCGCGTGAGTTTGGGGCGTGCGTTTTGGGTTGGCCGGGAATGATGTGCCTTGGCCGACCGCAAGAAGGAGGTAGATGGGCCCACGGTGGTCATCTTTGGTATGGCCGGCCTTGGTTAATCCAATCTGTGACCCTCCATTCGTCTTTAGGAGAAGATGGACGCGCGTGATGACTTGAAACCCTAATTTTGGCTTTCAAAGCCGCGCGACCATGCTATTTTGGGCGGACGAATTTGTTGTAACCAACCATGGTTGGCTTTGACCCGATTGGTCAAGTGTGTAGGCGGTCACATGGTGATTGTGTCGACATGCTCAGGGCCCTTTGAGTCTACATCTACACCCTCCATCTATGCTGCGAAGATGGATGGTTGAGACCGTTTTGCGGCACATGTAATATGCCGCAACCCCTAATTTAGGGTTTTCCGTCCATAATGCTTGGTATGGACGGTTTCTTGGCAAGCGAAGGCCAATGGTCGACCATGCGGGGTCGGTGTGTGTATTCCATAACTGCTTGGGGGTGATGGAATTGATCTGTGGTCATCCAATCATGCTTGTGGAGTTGGATGGCGCGATCGAATCATATTGGCAAGCTAAGGCCGTGGGTATTCCATACCATGCTTAGGGTGATGGAATTGATGCGTGGTCATCCAATCATGCTTGTGGAGTTGGATGACTGCGATCGGATCATATCAGGAGAGCGATACGGTCAAGTCAGGATGCTCAATCGGGCTAGTATAACACACTTGGAGAGGGCTCAATCGGGCTAGTATAAGTCCGGAGGGCACCGAGAGGGCTCGGGCTAGTATAACACATGGAGAATCGGCTGGAGGTTCGTGTTACGGGTATTTCGTACATGGTTTCATTATAGTGCTTGGAGGTTCGTGTTACTCTGTATGAGTAACACTCGGTCTCATGCCCACCGATAATGAGTACGGGAAATACAAGGGTGAATTAGGGATTGTTGCTACATGCTCCATTCTTGGTGAATTAAGTGAGGTATCCAACACTTATAAATGGCTTTATCTTTTACAAGATGTCGGCGCATGATTTTTCCGGTTTTTACAAACTCAACCTTGAACGAAAATCCACCATCAACATTAAGTCCCTGCCTAGCACACAATGGTTACACTATTGTGTGGTAGGCATGAGATGGTGACGATTAAAGATAAAACTTATGAGACAATGTTAGATGTTACCCGGGAGAGACGGGTCGTCTGTCCTTCGAGCATGTCACGTTCAAGAGACGTCCGAGAAAAGTGTTCCCCTAGCATGATGTCGGTCTTGCACCTTCGATCGACCTTGCTATGGCGCCCGGTCGAGGGGCTATTGCGCTGCTTCGTTCAATCGTGGGGATGTGCCTAATCGACCCATTGTGCTTTGCTTCGTTCGTGGGGTTCTTGCGCTGCTTGATCGAACGTGGGCTTGTTGTATGCTTCGGTTGAAAGTGGGTCTCTGTGTACATGCTTCAAACGTCGGCCATGTGCTTCATTTGAAACCGGCCTCTTTGTGTGCGCCTATTATACCAGCCTTATGTCGTGATTAACACCAGCCTTTGCGACTTGAGCAATACCAGCCTTTTGACTTGAGCAATACCGGACTTGAGGCTTGTAACCGTACTGGACTTGAATGATGTTTGGGTGGCCATTGTGTGAGTTGTGTCTTGCCGTGTGTGGCGACACTTCTCACATGCTTTCATACAAGTTCTAACTCTGTCTTTTATTTCATTGCGGTAGAAAGAATCCTGTTGAGATGTCTTGGAGATAATCTTTGGTGCCAAGTCGGGAAGTGTTGACGACTTCAAAGATATGCCGAACATCGATGATGAATTGTTCACCGCGCCCTTTCAACTATATGAAAACATCCGTTCCACGGGATAACCTTCCTCCTATCGACTTCGGGGTTTTCATGCTCATTTGAGGTCCTCATGAAAGATGGATGAGGCGTATGTTGAGCAATGAGTACATCAAAGATAACTTGACCGGAGCGCAGATTATTGATGCGGCTTGAGTGTTGAAACGTCTCGAGAGGATGTTAAAGTGGTTTACGATGCGACCGTTGAGGTGGGTCTGGAGAGAGTGTTGAAGAAGGATTACGAAGCGAACGTGGGTCTCGGAGAGGCGTTGCGGCGGCTCTTGAATAGACCATTGAAGCAGCTTCTGCTTTGGAGGGAGCGTTGAAGTGGCTTCCTCTTGATTCGATTACCCTTGCGAATCCATGATTCTTGGTGACCATCTTTCTCATGTTGAAGAAGTCCTTGGTGACGGTGAAGGAACTTCATGCTTGAGCCTCGAGTCCCCAAGCGTGGTTTACATGGTTTGTCCGTAGTGGTTGTTGTCGAGGCAGTATGGAATACCTTGGACGTTGTTTCATCATTGTGGGATTCGTGCACGTGGTCTGGAGTTGGAGTTGATGGACGCGCATGATGTTGTATCTTGGTGGTTTTCCTCTTCTTGCTTCAAGGAAGCGCTTCTGAAGGTGAATGTTGTATCGCTTTGTTGGTGAGATATATGCCCCTACAAACATTATGAGGCTCTTAGGCAGGCCTGGTTCTTTCTATCGGGGCATATGTTGTTGTAGATGAGCGTTCAACAGCTCCCAGGAGGATGACCAAAAGCGCGGATTCTCAATATAGCGTGATAGACATGTACATTGTCGATAAAGTGACTCACCCGGATCTTGTTCGACCCATGTCGATGGAGTAACTCGCTTAGGATCTCTCTCGATATGACGGTTGGACATCGTTATCTTCTTGAGGCTGCTCCCTTGAGGTATCGGCTCCGGTGGAAGATTACCGTCATAGAGCGGTTATACGTTGAACCGGCACTCTTTAAACCAAATGGCAGCATGGTATAATAAAAATTTCCGAGAGGAGTTCGAAAAGATATCTTACTTGCATCATGCTCGTACATCCTTATCTGTTTTGTATCCATCCGCTACATCCATCCATGGAGGAGAACATGCCGTGTCCATTTGGTTGTATCCGATCTATCCATTTTCCTCATGTATGAACTATAATTTGTTTAACCGACTTGGATACGGGTATGACATGTATATGATGGGTGACCAATTTTCATCGGCATTTCTTCATATCTCCAAGCAAATATGTCTGGTACTCTTTGAGAAGTTGCACGAGCTTCGTGCGTTTATCCGTACACAAGATTGAGTTGATGGAGATAGGCCTAGGAGATTCCTCAACGATTTCAATTTCATCAGTTGTAGAGTTGGTGCCATCTTGCAGCTGTTGTGGAGCATCTAGCACTTGCTCTTGTGGTTCGTTCTTTGTTGTAGCATTCCATTAGGTGGAGGGCGGGTAACGAGTCTCCTCTGTGATAATGGCGAGTCCGGTATACCGTTTTCCTTTACGGTCACGACTCGCCATAAAAAGTTCGTTCCCTCCTCGTGTGAACGTGGGTTGTGGCTTCACGGTATGGAGAAGAATGCTTCGTCGGCAAAGATGCATCGTGGGTACTAGCCCTCAATGATGCAAGTCGGTCTTCTTCTGAATTGACGCCCACATGGGGAGTGGGATGCAACGAACTTGCGATTCTTTCCACGGAGCTTCTCCGTATGTCTTTGGTTTGGTTTCCCTCGAAGTCCGTCATTGTGGTAGGCTTAAGTACGACCTTGCACAGGAGAGCCTTGGATGTCTGAGAATCTTGAGAGTAATGAAGACGATCTGTGTAGATAAGGGTCGTCTTGAACTCGAATCCTTGATGCGTGCGGTGACATGTAGGTCACGGTCGTGACCTTCCTCGGTTGATAGCGGCAAAACGTCTCCGTGGGCCGATTCTTCGAGAGATGTGAAAGTTTGCATAAACTTTCCACTAGAGAAACCGCTTCCGATCCGGCCTCTGGTTCATAGTGAAACTATTGACTTGAGGAAGATCGTTGTGAGGATCGGTCCCAGTGTAGGAGCCTCCATGACGGGACCGCTGAACCAGTGAAATTATTGACTCGAGGAAGATCGTTGTGAGGATCGGTCCCCGGTGTAGGAGCCTCCATGACGGGACCGGCCGGACCCAGTGAAATTATTGACTCGAGGAAGATCGTTGTGAGGATCGGTCCCGGTGTAGGAGCCTCCATGACGGGACCGCTCATATACGATGTCGCTTCTTTGATCGAGGTCCATGTAGGTCCGTGCCATTGAAGTACCTTCTCCGGTGCGTTGAATTCATTCCTTGTTGGCTCCGGGGCTGTTGCGGGTCATGTGGAAATCGATCGGTTAATGTCTTAAGAAAAGTGAGTACCTCTTTCCGAGTTGCGGCCATATCCGTTTGAGTCTTGACAAGAACTTCTGCTTTTCCATCAAATCTGCAATAATGGGAGATGGTCCTCCTCTCGCCCCTCGGTTCTCGTCACGATGAAGGAGTGGAAGTTGTTGCTCGGTGACTACGGAGGAGGTGTTACACTTGATGAGATGCCGGGACTTGCAGTGCTCTCTGGCTCAGTGATGGGAGGTGTTGTAATATCTTTCTTTGAGTGATCGAATTGATCGTTCCCATCCTCTGTACTCACGTGTTACTTGATTGATTTCTCCTTCCTCAGCGTTTCTTCACGGCCGACAAGGGTCTTGAGATGTAAATCTTCCGGCGAGGGATCCGTAAGCTGCAGGCTCCATTTCTTTATCCGGTAGACGTTGTAGTACTCGGACAAGTCCTCTCCTCTGTGGAGTTGCCTCGGTTCTTCATTGTTGATTTGGACCATGTTGTTCATCTTTCTGAGTCACTGCGGTTAAACGCTCTTTTGCCTCTCCGGTAAAGGTGTGACTCGACTAAGGATTGACATTTCTTACCTTTGCTTGAGTAGATGCTGCCGATCCTTCTTGTAATTGTGATGTTATATCATTCAAAAGGCGGAATATTCTCGCTACCTTACAGTGATACCAGCTTGATTTGCCAAGACATCCTCCAACATTCTATCTACACTTCCCATGGTATCCGAACCTTTGTGGTTTCTGATGAGGATGCATCGTGAGATAGAAAACCGAAGAATTGAGAATTCAATTTTGTGCAACCGATAGATCAACCTCCCACTGTGGTCGCCAATTGTTGATGGGTGAAAACTACTCCTGCTGAATTTGGTAATTTGGGGTGTGGATGAGGAATGAATCTAAACCTTCAACAAATGCCTTTGCGCGGTGAGTGCTTGTAGATTCGAGAGATCAATCTGTGCAAGTCCGGCCTAAACCAAGAAATGGCCGTTCCGGACTTGTTTCGGTCACAAAGTGAAGGAGATGGGGTTGATCTTAGGGAGGGAAGCGAAGAAGGTGTTGAGATTGTGAAGGTGTTGGCTTGCTTATGACTTGTAATGAGAAAGATGAGCAAGCTTACGGTTGATGCAAGCGAGGCTCACGGGTGTTTGAATACGTTTTTGTATTAACACTTGGTTTGTGTTGAACTTGTGTTGTTCTCCGTTATTTCTTGTTCGTTGTTTGAAATAGGGCGGAGAACCTATTTATACAAGTCATTGAGCCTCATTCACGTTTCTCGTGGGAAGTGGAGGTAGTGGAATGATGGAGTGGTGGAGTTGTGTGTCGGTAGCACACGACCGGTCTTGCCCACTTCTCTGTTCATCTCTAACCGTCCATGACTTCCTAACACGTTCTTGTAATGGCGCGTTGCACGCTGCACCTTTGTAAACCGCGAGACCAATACCCCGATATGTATCCCAGGTTTGTGACATGATTGATGTCTGGAATGTGGATCGTGGATCCACGGAAGATAGCATGTAATCTTGAATTGAATAAGCTGCGTTATTCGGAAAGTCGATACTTGTGAAGTATCGTGTGTATTTTATGCAGTCGCATTGTGGTGTGGTAAAGTGATGGGTAATGACTCCTCACTAACCAAATAACTCGACGAGGGTTGTATAACCAAGTGGTGAAGTCGGACGGATGAGATGATGTTTGAGACACTCATCTGCGACCGTTGATGAAATGGGGTTTTTAAAGAGGTGCGCAAGCATCACTCTTGACTTAGTCGAAACCAAGCATGGGAAGGATTTTGTAGAGAGGACCGACCATACATGCGTGTTGACGGCATGATGGTGTACACGTCCATGTCTCACCGTCTCATGAAAATGCAATCTAGGCCACTCAATTTGACCGTCAAAGAGGAGTGGTTGAGATCGGTTTCTTGGAGAAATCTCTTACCGCAAAGGAGTTGATAACCGCGTGTCATCCCAAGTTTGGGCGTGCGTTCCAAGACGACCCATCTTGGTCGGTCTTGGTCGATCATACCACCGTGTAGGTGGTAGGTTGGTGTTCACACCTATACACGATTATCCCATGAAAACGTGATCTAAGCCATTCAAATCATCCGGTGAAGTTGAGCGGTCGAGATCAGTTTAGGATTTGGGGAGTGTAACCGCACGAGTTTGGGCGTGCGTTTTGGATTGGCCGGGCATGATGTGCCTTGGCCGACCGCAGAGGAGGTAGATGGGCCCACGGTGGTCATCTTTGGTATGGCCGGCCTTGGTTAATCAATCTGTGACCCTCCATTAAATCCGGAGAAGATGGACGCGCGTGATGACTTGAAACCCTAATTTTGGCTTTCAAAGCCGCGCGACCATGCTCTTTTGGGCGGGCAATTTGTTGTAACCAACCATGGTTGGCTTTGACCGATTGGTCAAGTGTGTGGCGGTCACACGGTGATTGTGTCGACATGCTCGGGCCCTTTGAGTCTACATCTACACCCTCCATCTATGCTGCGAAGATGGATGGTTGAGACCGTTTTGCGGCACATGTAATATGCCGCAAACCCTAATTTAGGGTTTTCCGTCCATAATGCTTGGTATGGACGGTTTCTTGGCAAGCGAAGGCCAATGGTCGACCATGCGGGGTCGGTGTGTGTATTCCATACTGCTTGGGGGTGATGGAATTGATGCGTGGTCATCCAATCATGCTTGTGGAGTTGGATGACTGCGATCGAATCATATCCGGCAAGCTAAGGCCGTGGGTATTCCATACCATGCTTAGGGTGATGGAATTGATCGTGGTCATCCAATCATGCTTGTGGAGTTGGATGGCTGCGATCGAATCATATTTGGCAAGCTAAGGCCGTGGGTATTCCATACCATGTAGGGGGTGATGGAATTGATGCTGTGGTCATCCAATCATGCTTGTGGAGTTGGATGGCTGCGATCGAATCATATCCGATACGGATGTCCGGATGCTCAATCGGGCTAGTATAACACCAGAGAGGGCTCAATCGGGCTAGTATAACACACCCAGAGAGGGCTCGGGCTAGTATAACACAGAGAATCGGCACATACACGGGTATTTCGTACATGGTTTCATTATAGTGCTTGGAGGTTCGTGTTACTCTGTATGAGTAACACTCGGTCGTCATGTGGCTTTGATAATGAGTACGGGAAATACTTGGGGTTATGTTTTCATGAGGAAGGATTGTTGCTACATGCTCAGCGATAATGAGAGGAATTTCATGTATTCACGAGAATGGGATTGTTGCTACATGCTCCATTCTTGGTGAATTAAGTGAGGAGTATCCGTCACTTATAAATGGCTTTATCTTTTACAAGATGTCGGCGCATGATTTTTAAGTTTTTACAAACTCAACCTTGAGCGAAAATCCACCATCAACATAGGTGTCCCGTGAACGATTTGGAGAAAGAGAGGGGGTGAAACGGCCCCTAAAAGGCTGACCGTGTAAAATTCTAACTCTAAAAACTCATGTTTCTACTTATGTTACTTCTCGCCTTTTCTAAGCGAGGTTTGCAAAAGTCGAACAAGAGCATTGTACCAAGAGCTTTGGAAATCTTTAGAAGATTGAAGTGAACATTCCACTCATTGAGGCTGATAAGGCAAGTTCCCGTTGGGCAAAGTTCTTGAAGGAATTGTGCACTAACGAGTAATGAGTGTGGGGAGAATGCTTCGGCATATCTTCAAAAGAAACTCCCACCCTAAGTTGAAAGATCCGGTAGTTTCACCATCTGATTGGTAAAATCGGGTTTGAGTGTGGATTTAGGGCATCCATTAATGTTATGCTTCGTTTATGAATCATTGAATCTTGGACCTCTTAAGAATGCTTAGGGTATTGTTATACAACTTGTTGATAGGTCTAATTCTTACCGAAAGAGTTATTGAAGATGTTTTGGTGCAGGTTAATCGACTCATATTTCCCATTTGATTTCATGTTCTTGACATGATGGATGAAGATTCCATATCGACTACCCCCTTCTTTGTTGGGTAGACCATTCATGAAACAGCTAGAACAAAGATTGATGTTTTTAAAGGCTCTTTAACCATGTAATTTGATGATTAGATCATAAGTTTCAATATCTTTGAAGCTATGAGATATCTAGTGATGTGCATTCATGTTTTTATTGATATTGATTCTAATCTCAGCCCAGATGTTTGAATTAAATGGTGATGATGCGTTAGAAAACACCATAGTGGAAGGTTTAGGTTATGGAAAATACAAAGACATTGAAAGTGAATTGTCTATTAACTGATGAGCTTAAAGAGGATTGTTTTATCTCTTAACTCATTTACAAAAGTTCCACCAAAATATAATGTGTCTTATGTTTCTTTGCATTTTACTAATGAGAAACTTTACGGAGTCGATCGTGCGGGCACCTATTCTTGAGTTGAAACCTCTTCGAGGATCACCTTAAATACGTGTATTTAGGTGACAAGGAAAAGAGTTCCGGTGATCATTTCCAACAACCTTACCAAGGTGCAAGAGGAGAAGCTTGTTCGAGTCTTGAAAGTACAAGTCTGCCATTGGGTGGACTATTGCGATATCAAAGGAATCGGTCCTTCCACATGTATGAGCAGAATACTTCTTGAGGAGGGGCAAAACCAACAAGAGAAGCTCAACGTCGCTTGAACCCTCCAATGATGGAAGTAGTCAAGAAGGGAAATCATGAAGTTGTTGGAGAGTAGGGGTGATCTATCCATATCAGATAGCAAATGGGTGAGCCGATTCAGAGTCGTTCGAAGAGTGCAGAATCACGGTGGTGAAAAGCGAAGATAATGACTTGGTTCCAACTAGAATCCAGGACGGTTGGAGAGTGTGCATTGATTAGAAAGCTAAACTCTACCACAGAAAGGACCATTTTCCCACCATTCATTGATCAAATGCTTGAAAGGTTGGCTAGACTTGTGCTTTTCATGGCTTCCTTGATGGTTTTCGGGTTATAGCAGTTGTAATAGCTCGCGGAAGATCGAAAAGAACTGACGTTTACTTGCCCTTTTTGGAATTTTTGCGTATAGACGTATGCCATTTGGCTTGTGCAATACCAACCACTTTTCAACGTTGTATGGTAAGTATATTCTCAGTTATGTGGAAAGCATCATAGAAGTGTTTATGGATGATTTCGGGCGTGTATGGTGATTCTTTTGACAAATGCTTAGATAACCTTGCACTTATTCTTAAACGATGCGTATAAACTAATCTTGTGCTTAATTGGGAAAAATGTCACTTTATGGTCAATCATGGGATTGTGCTAGGTCATGTTGTATCCTCCCAGGGGTTAGAAGTTGACAAGGCTAAGATAGATTTGATTCGTAACTTACAATACCCCACAAATGTGAGGGAGGTTCGCTCTTTTCTTGGTCATGCGGAGGTTTTATAGGATATTCATCAAGGATTTCTCAGATTACGATGCCCCTGTGTAGACTCTTGCAAAGATGTGGCCTTTGATTGTGACAAGGAATGCAAGGAAGCTTTCGACACCTTGAAAGAGTTGTTGACTACCGCACCAATCATCAAACCACTTAGGACTGGAGCAAGCCATTTGAGTTGATGTGCGATGCAAGTGATTATGCCGTTGGAGCCGTGTTGGGACGGCGAGATGGCAAAGTTCCATATGCCATTTATTATGCTTCTAGAACTCTCAACGGTGCACAAATCAACTACTCCCTCTGAAAGGAGCTTTTGGCCATAGTGTTTGCACTCGAAGTTTAGATCTTATTTAGTGGTACAAAGGTGGTTGTTTTTTCTCGACCATCTTTGCACTTCGATACTTGCTAACAAAGAAGGATGCTAAGCCAAGGCTCATAAAGGTGGATTCTTAACCTTTGAGAGTTCGACATGCAAATCAGGACAAGAAGGGTAGTGAGAATAACGTAGCGGATCATCTAAGCGATTGGTTGTGTCGAAGAAATGATTCCCTTTGCATGATAGCTTCGGGATGAGCAACTCTTTGCGGTTGGTGGCTGCAACTCCATGAAATCTTATTGATATCGTTAACTGCGGGTGTGGGACAAGTACCTAGTTCCATGTCTACATTCCAAAAACACAAGCTCAAGAAGATTTCGAAACTATGATATATATGGGATGAACCTTATTTATGGAAGCATTGCTCACGATCAAATGATCCGCAGTGCGTACTTGAATCCAGAGTTCAATCAATTACGAGATTTTGTCACTCATATGCTTGTGGTGGCCATTTCGGAGCCAAGAGGACAGCCCTCAAGGTTCTCGAAAGTGGTTTTTGTGGCCTACATTATTTAAGGATGCATATCTATATTTGTAAGGCTTGTGATAGGTGTCAAGGACGAGCAACCTTGGTGCTAGAAACCAAATACGCAAACACCAATTCATTTTGTTGAGATTTTTGATGTTTGGGGTATCGATTTTATGGGGCCTTTTGTGAATTCCAATGGAAATTTTTATACTTCTTCCGTAGATTATGTTTTAAGTGGGTGGAAGCTAAAGCCACCCCTACCAATGATTCTCATATTGTTTGTGAGTTTGTGAAGGAACATATCTTTTCTAGGTTTGGAGCACCTCGAGTGGTGATTAGTGATGGAGGTTCACACTTCAAGAGATCTTTTCACGCTCTTCTAAAGTATAACATTTCTCATAAAGTTGCACACCGTATCATCCACAAACGAGTGGACAAGTGAAATTTCCAATAGGAGATTAAGTCCATCTTAGAGAAAGACGGTGAAATATTCTGAGGAAAGGATTGGAGTTATAGACTCAATGACGCTTTGTGGGCGTATAGGACAGCTTATAAGACACCCATCGGTATGTCTCCTTTTAGGCTTGTCTGAGTAAACCTTGCCATCTTCCAGTCGAACTTGAACACAAAGCTTATTGGGCTATCAAGGTATGTAATATGGAATTAGATGCAGGTTGGTGAACATAGGAAACTTCAGCTCAATGAGTTAGAAGAGATACGAAATGATGCATATGAAAGTTCACGCATTTATAAAGAAAAGACCAAGGCTTTCCATGATAAAATGATTTCAGAAAGAGTTTTGAAATAGGGCGAGAAAGTACTTTTATTCCATTCTCGTCTTAAATTGTTTAGGGTAAACTTAGGTCCGGATGGGTTGGACCATTTGTTGTTACTAATGTGTTTTGCGCATGGTGCGGTTGAAATAACTAGTCCCAAAGCAGGGCTGATTTCCAAGGTTAACGGCCATCGCTTGAAACCATACTATGGAGCGGTTTGTGACGGAGAATCGGGGATATGATCACATTGAGTGACCCACTCCCTACGGAGGAGTAATTGGAGAGTCAGAACGTCGGGTGACGACGTTAAACCAAGCGCTAAGTGGGAGGCAACCCACCGGTTTTGTATCTTTACCTTTATCTTTTATTTTTTTAAGCATTTTATCTTTTATTTTCTTTGTTTTTGCATATCGTTTGCTGAATTTCCCACCTTGAACCTTCTTTGGA
>JAJJWW010007126.1:0-83559 GCA_023531295.1 Papaver armeniacum
TTGCTATCTCAAGCATGTTTGTCAATGTTAGTGATCAAAACTATAAGTCTTGATTTCTAGCCTATGTAGCTAAAGGTCTCGGACTAGGATAGAAAGTGTAGTTGAGCTCAAGAACTCCATGGCAATCATCATACAAGACGAAGGACTACTCGAGGAACCGGTGGAACTTCATCGACTAAAAGGTATGTGGAGACTTGAACTTATCTGTCACTCAAAAGTCTATTTACTCTATCTCTTACTCTTGAGACAAAAGTCGTTTAGTCGATAGACTTTCATTATACACATTTGCTATTTCGAGCCGAGTTTAACTCACCTATCTATTTCTCGATATATGTGTTGGTAAGCTTTCGCTTTAACCGAATTCATCTTTACCTAGTGACGAAAGTCATGTTATGTTTCAATCACTTTGGAAATTGCTCTGACGAAAAATGGTCTGTGAATAACGGCTATATAACGTTTTTCGAGAATGTTTCAATGATTGAAATGAGAGTTTAGATTACATAACCATTGGTAGGATATAAGTATTGTTGTGGAAACACATATATGTACTCTGAGAACCCAGTCCGCGAACTTGAGTTGGTTATATCTAAAAACGATTGTTCTTGAACTCATGTTTAAATAAACTAAGGAATGCTTTTGAAAACCGTGGCTATAAAGTTCATGAACCGATTCGAGTGAATCAAATCATTTTTGCTTCGATTGTGTCTTGTGTAGTTACATAAAGATCTAAGCAATTGAACAACTCTCTAACTAATTCATTTGAGTCATTTGGACTAGTTATGGTGAAGAAGAATATGGTTGATATGAAATTGCTCATATGGCTAACCTTTGGTTAACTATTGTTGAACCAACAAATGTGCATGTTTGGGTACGGTTACACAATCCTAGAAACGTGCATTTCATTTGTGTATAACAAGCTAAGTTTTCGATCTAACGGTTGAGAAATATTAGCTTGAATCTAATCAGGTTTTCATCTAACAGTGAATATTGAATGCTTTGTTACCAAGATAAAATTGATTGCAAACCCTGATTTGAAAGACCATATAAGGGAGAACTCTAGCAACTGGGAAACCTAATCCCCACACCTTACGTGTCATACTAGTTTTATAAGCTAGGGTCGATTCTCCTTTAACCTTGGGTTTTCTTCTCTAAACCAGGTTAACGACTTAAAGACTTCATTTGGATTGTGAAGCCAGACCGATACTACTTCCTCGTAGTTGTGTGATCTGATCTTGCTGTTTCTATCGTAAGAGTACAATTGTAATAATTGGCTTGAGATTTTTATCTTCGATAGGCAAGATAGAAAGAAGTCACAAACATCTTCTCTCATCGTTTGTGATTCCGCAATACCTTTTTCACTGCGTCGATTAAGATTATTGTGAGGTGATCGATAAGACTAGGCTGTTCTTCAAGAATATAAGTCCGGCTTATCGATTGGTTCTTGTTCGCCTTGATTTATCAAAAGACGGAACAAAACTCGTAGGTATATTCGTGGGAGACGGATTTATCTATTACCGTAGACTTTTCAGTGTGATACAAATTAGTTTATTAAAGTCTTCGACTTTCGGTCGTAGCAACTCTTAGTTGTGGGTGAGATCAACTAAGGGAATCAAGTACGTAGCATCCTGTTGGGATCAGAGACGTAGGAGCATAACTGTACCTTGGATCAGTGTGAGATTGGTTGGGGTTCAACTACAGTCCAGACCGAAGTTAATTTGGAGTAGGCTAGTGTCTATAGCGGCTTAATATAGTGTGTGTTCAATCTGGACTAGGTCCTGGGGTTTTTCTGCATTTGCGGTTTCCTCATTAACAAAATTCTGGTGTCTGTGTTATTTCTATTTCCGCATTATATTTGTTTATATAATTGAAATATCACAGGTTGTGCGTTGTCCAATCAATTAGAATATCCGACCTTTTGGTTGTTGATTTAAATTGATTGATACTTGGATATTGGTCTTTGGTACCATCCAAGTCATCTCTCTAGTATTTGATAAAGACTCGCAGATTTCTATTTGCTTGAGTATATATCAAATCGAGAGATTGAGATATAAACTCTTTGATATAGTTTTTGTCTAGATTGAGTCTGACTGTCTAGTTGATTCTCTATAAAGTATATTGGACTTTGTCCATACAGATCGCTAAGCGAAATATTGGGTGTGGTTGTTGTACCCCCGTTTTTTTCAACATATCATATGATACTTGTAGATATATGGATTACAAGGGAATAACAAAGACGTGCGGATTGATAAAATCTGCCTATCTTACCTTTAGAGGGAGTATTAGCTTTGTTATTATAATATCAACAACGACATTTATGGATTGAATGTATACAGGTTATTTTGTTGTTGAATTCGGAAATCAAGCGTATGTGTAATGAATTCTTGTAATTTGTTTATCCATATGATGTAAGAGTTTTGTCACTAAAATTGACAAAGGGGGAGATTGTTAGAGCATTGCTCGGTTGAACCCACCAAGCGTTGGTATGTCAAGTTTGGTTGTCATATTTTAGTGAGCCAAAACTCATTTTAAGAGTCGCTTGATTATGTACTAGAGTCAACTTCGTATAGGTTAGCTTGAAAGTTTTAGGATATGAGACATTACAAGTATTGCGAAGACTTGAAGAAGTGAAGAAGTAAGGAGCTACAACGACAACATCATCCTTCCACTTGAGGTCAGTGATATTTGACTTGAACTGTTTCATTCCCCAACGTATCTTTCAAGTCGTGCATATTGAAAACAAAACTGCGAAGCATGAATGATATACTCTAGTTAGACATAGTGTTAAGGAATACAATACGAGGTTTATTGCTTAACCATTAAACTTTGTAGATAAGACATCGACATAATTGTTTGAATGCTATTGTGATTATGTATGGGTATAAGGTGAAGATTTCATCCTAGAAAACAATGTTTTACATTCGTTTTAAGGAAGTAAATTCATGAACTTGTTTTGCGAATCGAAAGAGAAATTGCCAGGAATTATTGGTATTGTTATTCATTGCATATCTTTTGAACTACCAATATGTGTGATTAGTATAACCGCTCATGACTTGTTTATGTTCTTTGTAAAACTATTCACAAAGGCCTGACTTTTGTATTGGTATGAATTTTATTAGTGAAACCGATCTTAAGTAATCACCTGAGATGGTATGATGGATTTTGTGTTATTGGTATAACCGACTCTGGGTAAAGGGGAACCGATCCTAGTAAGAGGTGCAACATATCACAAAGGGGAATCGATCCTTGTATGAGGTGCATCAAGTTTTTAGAAGAAAGGGGAACCGATCCTATGGACATGTGCAACACGTTTTTAGGAAAAGGGGAACCGATCCTATGGACATGTGCAGCAAGTACAAGTTAGATACCATATATATGTGGGGAACCGATCCTAGTACCTAGTCAACCGAATTTTTGGAAAGCTAGTGTGACTATGCGTAGTACTCATGGAGGTAGAACCGAAACTTGTTTTGGTAGAACCGTGAAACCCATGATTTGTGATTGAGTGTTCTTGATCAATCACATAGTTCTTGAAAGTCAGATGAACCAATTCTAAACTTGTTTGGAAGTGTGGAAAATCGGTTTCAAGGTTGTAAGTATGAAAGAGGACTTACAAAGTAAGGATGTCGACATACTTTGAACATGTGCAGTAAACGTTAATCTTTAATTGTTCAAAGTTATTCCTTAATAGCTAAAGGAAGAGAATCCTGGATCGAATAAAATAAATTGAGAATCTTTTATTTAAGGTTTTTAATTTTATTTTAGGAAAATGAAAATTAGTAATGTGCATTTACTAGAGATTTTCCAAGAGATTTTCGATCATTATTTGGACAAAGCATTTCCAAGAATTATGGAAACCGAAATTGGAATATATTGCATATCTTGAGAATGTTTTCGATTTTGGAAATTCCTTGGTGTCCAAACTTCCTTGGTCAATAAATATGAAAGTTTGCATTTCAAGCAAACTAATCCTCGTCTGACAAAACTATCTCGTTTGTGTCTGCTATCGTGAAGCCGCCTATTCAAGAGGAGAGTAACCTAATTAGGCGAAATCTCTTACTACGCTCAGTTTAAAGTCTTTTTTGGGATTGAGAAGCTCTATTAGTACCGTTGGTGGGAAACTAGATAATTACGGTTTATCTTTTGTTTTCGATTGATTGGATTGACTAACGGTGGTTGAAATTTCATTGCACCTAGTTTGTTTATGCTTGAGAATCTTCTCTTCCGATATAAGATTCACCAAAACTAGATCGAAGTTTCGACGGGGATCTTTAGACTGTTTGTAGATCTAAAGACGTCTTGTGATAATCATTGTTAACAGACTCCGTTTGGTGCGTGATTGATCACAAGAGATTCAAGTTGATTGTGTGCAGGTGTTTATTGAAGATCCAAGAAAATTTGAAGACAAAGAAGACTTTGAAGATTTCTGATTTGGGATTACAATACTTGTTTCGGTAAAAGAGGATCCAACTATAATCGGTTTATCCTTGTGGTAGATTAGATTAATTAGTTGTGTAGATCGGCATCAATACAATTCTTTGTGATTAAAAGTATTGATTGCAAAATCTTAACAATTACTTCGGTAGTTGATAATAAGATAGATCTAAGAACCTGACAAAGGAGTTTATTGAGATAAACAGAAGAGCCTTTGTCGAACTCACATCACTTGGTTGAAAAGAGTTGCTACCAAATAGATTTGTTGTTCCTTTACTGTTTGGAATACGAACCAAAGGAATTGTTCCAAGTACGTGACTTATTACAGGTCGGAGGCGTGGGAATACAGACGAAACTAGGTGAACTATAGGTTTAGTTGCTTGATCTCAACTATACGAAGTTGGTTTGATTTTGTAAAGCGGCTTAATCCTGAGAGTATTCAATTCTGGACAAGGTCCCGGGGTTTTTCTGTCTTTGCGGTTTTCTCGTTAACAAAATCTTGTCGTGTCATTTACTTTTATTTTCCGCAATTATAATTGTTGTTATTATAATTTAAAGTAAATCACACAAACGTTAATTCCTATTTACTTGATAAGTAATCCTATTGTGTTTGGTTAAGTCCGAACCTTTTATCAAGTAAACATACTTCGTCGTTGTATTGTCTCGATCTCGTATCCATAGACGATCACACGAAGTGTGAACCGATTTGTTGTACTGTCTCGACTCAGTCCATAGACAATCAATTTCGGAGAAAGGACTTATAGGTGGAAAAGTTTTAGTTTGAGGTATATTTGGGTACCCTCGTCTTTTCACCCAACATTGAAGCGCATTGCACGTTATTGAAGTCAGTGACCTAGCCAGCATAGTCCGAAGTATGCAAGTGATGCACCCAAAGTATGAAGCTAAACCAAACAACAGATCAAGGCATGATTGGCATGATTTTACTCGGATGTTGGAATCAATATGAGTTAAGTGCATGGCATGGATTATTATAACGTTATGATAGCTGCACATTGGCTCAGAGAAAGTTGTTTGTATCGCTATGATAGCTGTGCATTGGTCTGGCTCGGGCCAAGTTGAGTATAGCGCTATGATAGATGTACGTGGGCTCTGGCCAAGTTAAGTATAATGCTATGTCGGCTGTATAATGGCTCATGACAAAATATGTGAAGCGCTATATTAGCTGGATGTTGGCTCAGGCTGTCAGTTACGAGTTATGTGCGCATCCTACGCATGCCAGCGCAAGGAGTTGGTTTGATATGGTTATAAAATGGCTTTATAACCGAGTTTGTCATTCCCTAACCATTGATAACAAGTGTAGCATCAATCTACAAGGCAACACAAAAGCTAGCAATTAGAAAGACATTGTTGCAGTTAGGATAAATGCATATAGACAGATGGTTGTTCATAGCAAGTTAACTATAACGCTATGTCGTCTGTATAATGGCTCATGAAAAAATATGTGAAGCGCTATATTAGCTGGATGTTGGCTCAGGCTGTCAGTTGCGAGTTGTATGCGCATCCTACGCATGCCAGAGCAAGGAGTTAGTTTGAGATGGTTATAAAGTGGCTTTATAACCGAGTTTGGCATTCCCTAACCATTGATAATAAGTGTAGCATCAATCTACAAGGCAACACAAAAGCTAGCAATTAGAAAGACATTGTTGCGGTTAGGATAAATGCTATAGACAGATGGCTATTCATAAGCTGTTCAATTCAGTTGTACACGGATTGTTTATGTTCTTGGTGCTGTAAATAGGCCAGAGAACTTCTGCAAGTGCAGGTCTTCAAGTGTAGAAGCACCACATTGCTGTAGAAAATGTGTTTTAGGCTTAGTTAGAGAATAAGTTTGTAAGTCCATTAGTTAGACATGATTTTATAACGCTGAAGTACGAGTAGGTGATAAGAGATCACTGAACCACGGTACTACCAGGTCATAATAGCGCAAAAAAATTGCTTGGAGCATTTGCAGGTGTGACACCCCCAAGGGCCGAAGGTCCTAATAACCCTAAAAGTTGGAAATAATGAACTGGTTGAATATTACGGTACTGCAAGTGAAGCACAATGATTGTGCGTCACAGAGTTGCAGGCCAAATCAGTACTCCTCCGTAATGGTGCAATGCGAAGCCATAATAACACAACGTAAGCTATAATAGCGCAACGCAAGCCATAATAGCGGTATTTTGTATAGACCGTCAAGCACTAAGATAGTGGCACCCTGCAGGGCCAGTGAAGCGCAAGAGTGGCGCTACACTGTAAAGCACATTTGGCTAAGTAATGAAGCTTCATTGAAGGTTTGGCAAGACATGGCCAAAGTGACAGATGCAACATGCGATGTTGGCATCGATGCATATCCATGAAATTGAGTTGGCACAAGCTCAAGGAGGATGCAAGAGTGAAGAATAGACTAAGAGTTGGTCTATGGCATATATTCAAGGTTGGCCAAAGCTTGAATAATGCAAACAAGTTGGTAATGCAAGAGTTGCATTACTATTGTCAAGTTAATTGGCGAAGTGAAGCATATATGACGCATGAGTAACTAGAGTGAGCTTAAGGAGCTGGCATCGATGTTTGAAGCTTAAGGAATGTCCGTGCATGAGTTTAGAATGATAAGCATGCAGGGCCAAGAGGGCTGAACGTTGGCGCAAGACAGAATCCAGTATGGCACAACAAGTGTGCAATACGGCTCAAGTGACGGTTATAAGTTGATTATTGGATTCACAAGCGTGCCAAAGGTGCGAGACAAGTTGTAAGGGTTATGAAATGAGTTCATAGCCTTAGTAGAGTGTCCCTAACCGTTCAAGACAAGTGTGGCTTCAATCTGCATGACAACACAAAAGGTGGCAGTTGAAAAGCAGATTGGCGGTTATGGAAACTACCTGATGGGACACATGGCTGTTCCATGCGTGTGCAAGTGTTGTGCACGGTTTTGGCTAGTGAGTTTGTTGTATAAATAGTCCTAAGGAGTGGGAAAAATCAGTAGGCTTACATAGGAGAGTTAGTCTCATGTTTGAGAGAGTTAGGCATTCACCAAGAGGGTGAATGGCCTGTTTTTGGTCCATGTGATGGACGAGTTTTGTAATCTTCCTTAAGTGCAATAAAATGAGTTTGTTGCAGTATATTTTTGCGTTCATTATGTTGCTGATGTTGTGTGAGAATTGGTTAAGTACATGGCAGAACCTCTTATGCTTATGGGGGCATGAAGAGTTAGAGAGAAAGAAGAAAAGACTTCCGTTGTGCAATGCCTTATGAGTGAAGGCAGATGCGTACTTTGGTGCAAGTATGCAAGGCTAAATGATTTTGGGTGAAGTTGATTCACTGAACCACAATCATTTCCGGTCATGACCCATGAAAATTTTAGGCGATTAAATGGGCATGTGACGGTTAGGTATCGAGTTGTGTTAGGGGACACGATTCTTGATTTTTCTCTCTTTTACTCAAGTTAATGTCATTTGTTTGTCAAATTCAATGAGTAATTGTTTGGGTTTCACTAGTATGTAAACTAGAAGAAGTTGGTCTTGTGTGGAAAGATCAATTGGAATGAACTTGAAGCTTGAAGTAGCAGCAGGCTGTGAAAGTTTATGACAAAGGTGTCAAAATTCCAGCCCAAAGTGTTAGGCGAACGCGCAAGAATCATTGAAAACCGGGTTTTCAAGTGATTGCATGACAAAACTAAGGAGTATGCTGACTTCTATGGTGCAAGTCAGGTGTTAAAGTCCATGTTTCTCACAAGTCTGCGAAGATTATGTATTTGGAATGCATTCTTTCGTAGTGTTATCGAAATGAGTACATTACAAGTTGTAATGGGAATTTTAGGGAAATTCCTGAATACAAAGAAGTTGATGGCCTTTGCAGTGGCAAAGTAGATGAAGAACATGTCTATGTGATAGATTGAAGGTGTTTTCATTGTATCCAGTTGATGGAAGATTAAAGTTATCTCTCTCGAATGCATGTACCTTGGTGGTAATGCAAAGTCCTGGTTGCGAACAGACATGTTTGTGGCAATGTGATGCCATGAAGGAAGAATTGGATGGCCAATTCTTATCTAGCATAAAGCTTATGGAAAGGCTGAAGAAATAAGCGCGAGTTAGGGGAAAATCGATACACCACGGTCTTGCGTTTGCAAAGAGTTCTTCGTTGATGCTAGATGCGCACAAGGAGTGTGCTTGCACCTGGTTTATGAGTGGGATCAGTATGCTTGGACAAGGGTGTCCAAAGATCTGCATTTGATCAAAACCACAAGCGGATGTTCTTGTCAACTGCAAATCAACAATTGTTGCTACTCAAGTTGATTTTGGCGAAGGGGAAAGACAAGAGTAACCAGTTGTGCATGGGCAGTAAAATGAGTTCCAAGTTTGAAGAAGAATGCGGCATTCTTGCTTCATGGAACGTAGGCAGTGGCGCCTCATTTGCAAGGATTGTGTCTTATTAATATTGTCCAAGATAATTGTCCGCGGAAGTCATTGAGTGACATGACTTTACTGAGCTCTATGGTGATGCTCAGAATCACCAAGTAAAGTCCGTTCCAGTTGTGCAAAGGTGCACAAGTTTGTGTCAAGATTTGGGTGCTAATTGGCATAGCATGTATGCAACAGTAGCATGCGCCAAATGGGATTTGGGCATGGCCAGAATGCATAATGCGTGAAGAAATGCAAGTTAGGCAAATTGTGGATGCGGGAAAGATAAGGACAAAGTAGTGGTGATGCATAATGATGGCATGTGGCCATTATTGAAGAAATCTTCATGAAAGCTAAAGCAAAATGGTAGCATCAGTCTAAAAGGAGTATTCAACTAATTGTCAATTATAGTGTGCTTCGTTATGGGAGTGGCATACGAACGTTGATAGTTGGAAGAATGCATGTGGCAAAGTGAATTGCTACATTGGGGACGAGAGGTGCTTTGTCTCGCTTCCTTTGTTGCTTAGAAGCGAAGTTGAAGTCAGTATTGCAAGGCTTGTTAGGTCTTACAAGTTGCAATCAGTTGGCGTGAGTATTTGCTCAAGTTTGAGTATACTTTCAGTTTGGGTCGAGTGGACCTTGGTGTTGGAATGAAGTCTCTCTATGTAAGGTAGTAGTGAATGAGGGTATTTGAAGTGAAAGATCTTGCCTCTTTCGTTCAAAGTAAAACTAGTTCGCGTGGAAGAGTTAGTGGCATAGTCGAGTTTGCTGTTGAGAGTTATGTGGAAGTGCGACGACATATGGCAGCGATAGCATGGAGTAACGCAACAAGAATGAAGATGTAAGTCCATCAAGTATATGAGTTAAGAGTAACTCATAGTTAGGAAGAACATGATGTTGTTTTTCCGCTACATTAAAGCGTAGCAGTTTGAAAGAGCAAGTGATGCTTAAAGTGCTGGTTTCAAAGGTGCGTGAAGAGGATGCCTGGTCTAAAAAGACGGTCTGATGTCAGGGGTATCCTAAGTCATGACTATACCAGAGTCATGCATTTCAATCATGATGTTGCGACAATGCAAGCAAAGAACAGCAAGGTGCAGGTTCTTTGGCATACAAATGATGCAAGTCCAAGAAGGTGAAGACAACAAAGGCTATGGGTTGTGGCGCATACCAGAGTGGTATGGAATCATAGCAAGCATACCTTAAGGCATGGCATGATTTGGCGTAGGCGCATATGATTGAAGAATTGAAGTCAAGTCTTGTATAAGTCCTGTTATGTTGCGTGGTGCAACTAAAGTCGGAAAATGGAGGCATAAGACAATGGCAATGATCAGTGTGATCAGTTGGGAAGAATCATTACTTGTGTACACTTAGGCACAAATGATTCATGCGAAGTTCAAGCACAATTCAGGGAATTGGCAAGAAGAATTTCCAAGTTGCATTTGGGTGTTGATATGCGATTGTAGTTGAAGTTGGAGCGTAGGCCAACGTGACAACAACAGTGCAAGTCAGTAGGATCAATGGAAAAGCAGTAAGCTAAGTGATGGCATTTGGTACTAGGCATAAAAGTTTTGGCAAGGAATAAGGCCAAGCAAGTTTGCTGATTTCTGAGAAGGGCTCAGAAGCGTACAAGGCCAGACAACAAGTATATTGAGTATACTTGGTTGCGTTCAACGAGGACTTTGAACGGATTAGGTGGGGGAGGTCTATTACGGTATTGCAAGTGAAGCACAATGATTGTGCGTCACAGAGTTGCAGGCCAAATCATTACTCCGCCGTAATGGTGCAATGCGAAGCCATAATAGCGCAACGTAAGCTATAATAGCGCAACGCAAGCCATAATAGCGGTATTTTGTATAGACCGTCAAGCACTAAGATAGTGGCACCCTGCAGGGCCAGTGAAGCGCAAGAGTGGCGCTACACTGTAAAGCACATTTGGCTAAGTAATGAAGCTTATTGGCCGACACAATGAAGCTTCATTTAAGGTTTGGCAAGACATGGCCAAAGTGACAGATGCAACATGCGATGTTGGCATCGATGCATATCCATGGAATTGAGTTGGCCCAAGCTCAAGGAGGATGCAAGAGTGAAGAATAGACTAAGTGTTGGTCTATGGCATATATTCAAGGTTGGCCAAAGCTTTAATAATGCAAACAAGTTGGTAATGCAAGAGTTGCATTACTATTGTCAAGTTAATTGGCAAGTGAAGCATATATGACGCATGAGTAACTAGAGTGAGCTTAAGGAGCTGGCATCGATGTTTGAAGCTTAAGGAATGTCCGTGCATGAGTTTAGAATGATAAGCATGCAGGGCCAAGAGGGTCGAACGTTGGCGCAAGATGAATCAAAAGATGGCACAACAAGTGTGCAATACGGCTCAAGTGACGGTTATAAGTTGATTATTGGATTCACAAGCGTGCCAAAGGTGCGAGACAAGTTGTAAGGGTTATGAAATGAGTTCATAGCCTTAGTAGAGTGTCCCTAACCGTTCAAGACAAGTGTGGCTTCAACTGCATGACAACACAAAAGGTGGCGGTTGAAAAGGATTGGCGGTTATGGAAACTACGATGGGACACATGGCTGTTCCATGCGTGTGCAAGTGTTGTGCACGGTTTTGGCTAGTGAGTTTGTTGTATAAATAGTCCTAAGGAGTGGGAAAAATCAGTAGGCTTACATAGGAGAGTTAGTCTCATGTTTGAGAGAGTTAGGCATTCACCAAGAGGGTGAATGGCCTGTTTTTGGCCCATGTGATGGACGAGTTTTGTAATCTTCCTTAAGTGTAATAAAATGAGTTTGTTGCAGTATATCTTCGCGTTCATTATGTTGCTGATGTTGTGTGAGAATTGGTTAAGTACATGGCAGAACCTCTTATGCTTATGGGGGCATGAAGAGTTAGAGAGAAAGAAGAAAAGACTTCCGTTGTGCAATGCCTTATGAGTGAAGGCAGATGCGTACTTTGGTGTAAGTATGCAAGGCTGAATGATTTTGGGTGAAGTTGATTCACTGAACCACAATCATTTCCGGTCATGACCCATAAAAATTTTAGGCGATTAAATGGTCATGTGACATTGAACCACCAAACATCCTATATGGGGCTTTGGACCATAACTTTATTTTCCCTCGACAAATCCCATTCCGTGTTGCTTCCCAACACTTTCGGCCTTCAACCCTCGCAGTCTCGCGGATTTACTGAAAGTCGAGCTTCTCCTTACTTCTCTTTCTTATTTAAACAGGATAGTATTTAGCGAGAGCTTAGAAAATTTGGGGTTTACTTTGTGTTTCGAAAAAAATAGGGTTCGAATTTAGGTTATGGAGATTGCAGAGAAGAAGGAAGTCGGTGAAATCAAGGGTTTGAATTCTCAATCAGAAGCCATATTTGATTCTAATGAAAAAGACATCGAAGAGAGAGACAGGCATGCTCATGAGCTCAAAGCTGGTTTACATCCATTGAAGGTTCTCTATTACTCTCTATGTCTTCATAGTTTGTATGTATTTTTTTTTCTAGGTTTTCATCTGTAAAACCGCAAGATTAGGTTCTTAATCTTCATATCATTTCTGTTGTTGTAGTGATTCAAAATTGTTCCTTATATATCTTATTTGAAGCTTATTGATAAGCTTACTTAGATTAGAATCCTGAACTGATTATTTTCCCATTCTTTTATTGAGGAGATTTGGGGAACTAAAGTTTTAAGGGATGGCGATATGTTTCATTAGATTTTAAACCCTAATAAGATCTGTTATTTGGGGAACCAGGGGGATAAAGGATTTTTGGGAACGTATGTCCATTTTGAACCATCTGTGATCCGTGTTCAAAGGTTGCGGAGTGGAAATTTGATACTTTTATTGGGTGTCTGTAATCACAAAAATAACTTTGTAAGACTTTTGACAACTGGTTTTGATATATCCCATCCAAAATCTTTGTTCTAGAAGAACAACGAAGAAACCTGTTTAAGTTAGTCAGTTTCAATATACCTTTCTGTTGCGCTTTTGAGTTCATTTGATATATCATATTTGCTACTGCTTTGCTTTGCTTCAAAAATAAGATAGTAGGTTTTGTTATTTGGTTAAGTATGCCAGCTATGGATGAGATTCGTTGCATCATGGATCACACTCCTAGACATTTGTTTAACTACGAGAAGTTCATTTATTGGGAATTCTTGTTTTATGCAACAGCTTGTAGTAGGTTTTCCCTTTAGCATGGGAGAGTCGAAATCTTACTAGTTGATGGCTTTAAAGGATTTCAGGATCCTGCTGAAACTAGTCAACTAGTGACCTTATTTAATGTTTGTCGATGATACTATTTAGATTGAAAGTATGCCATTTAAGATTCTGTATTTTATACCGTTCTCTGATATAGAATACTGCATTTCCTTAATGGATCTGGCTACAATGGGTATGCGGCGGACATTCCCAGTACGAGTCCCCAGTTCTTTGCGTGACACCTCAACCCATTAATCCAAGAAGCCGTTGTAGGAAAAATATCACCAAACCACTAACTTATCAGTTATATTAATGCACTTTCCCAACTTTTATACACTTTCCATATGTTGGTCGATCTTTACCTATTTTATTTTACTGAAGCTTTTTAGTTTGCAGTTCCTCTTACGGATGAACAGATATATGAGTCCAATGCCAACCCCTTGAAGAAACCAATCAATCAAGAACCATTTATTAATAGAAGAATTGATAGTAATAATTCGCCTAGTTTTCAATCTAAATTTTGTTGTCTTAAACCTAGTTAGGCATGAATTCAGGAAAATCTATATAACTGCGTATGTTTTCGGGCATTGGAAACTTTAGTAATCCATAAAACCTTATTTAAGTCGTAGATTAGAGCAATGGGTTCATGTATCAACTTTTGATTGTGCACACTTCATGAATAATGGCCTCTCCTAGTATAGGACCTGTCAAGAAAATTTCGCTGAAATAGAAATTAATAAATCTCAAGACTTCGAAAAATATTAACTGGAATATGTATTAGGAAACAGCTTTAGGAGTGTGAGGTGTGACTCAGATAAAAGAGGAGTGTGAGGTGTCATTTAGGTTTCATGTGGCCCATACCGTCATACCTCATCCTTGCCAACCCTTTATCAATTCCTGCACTGCCAATGATTCTTTGAGCTGTCTTGTAGCTTCACTAATGTATCCTCCGTGGTTCATTTCCAGAACAAGTTTGTATTATGGTACACACGCCGAACACCTGGAGTTCGTACTCAAACATCCTACGAGGACAATATAAAGAGAATTGTGGAGTTCAGTACGGTATGCTTCTTGAAATAACAATATTACTGTGAATCTTAGCTTGCCACTATAAATTGTGATGTTTCCATGGTCGTTTGTGGAGTTTCATCTCTTCTCCGAAATGTGATGCATAATGCATTCGAAATGTGATGTTTATATTAGGTTGAAGGATTTTGGGTTTGTTATTGCCATTTAGCTCGTCCTTCTTCTTTGCCAAGTCCGACTGACTTGCATCTTTTCAAGGAGGGTATTCGGCCTTTGTGGGAAGTAAGTATTTGCAGCTTAAGCAGTTGTCAGTTGCTTCTTAATTCATCCTTTAATATATCTTTACTTGTATTCTACTTTCCAAGCTGTCTACGCTCTACAATTATAAAATTGTTATTTTAACTCAAAAAGTGTACTGCTCAGCAACTTAAAATTTATGTTCACAGGATTCTGCTAACTGTAATGGTGGAAAGTGGATAATCAGATTCAAGAAGGCTGTCTCGGGTCGCTTTTGGGAGGACTTGGTAAGGGGACACATTAAATTTCTTTTACTATCTCTTTAATGATCCTTGTAAACGGAAGGAAACGTCTAAAGCCTTCGCCATGGACCTATGGTTATGGAGATCTATACTTTGAGCAGTTAAAATACAAGATTATAGGCAGAGAGGTTAGATTGGCGTACTTTTTTCTGCTCCATAAGTAAAATTTAAATTGTAGAGATGAATGGGTCACTGAGTATGCGTGAAAAAGAAAATTGTGGATGTTCCATAACGTAGAAATGGTACAGGCTTTTCAGATTTCCAGGAGAACAGCAGATGCTGTTATATGTTACACAAAGCGAACATTATTTTTTATGCGTAAAAAAAATCTATTGGATGTCCTCTGTCGTAATATGGTACAGGCTCTACAGATTTCTTGGACTCCCGTACTAGGAATTCAATGGCAATATGTATTTACGAGCACATGAGTTTGTTGAGTGTATCGGTGTGAGTTCAGCATGTATGATATTCCGTTCTCACTTGCTTTAAAAAAATGGTGCATATGATATGATAATAACAATTTTGGGTTCAGTTTTAATGCTTAAGTTGTTTGCTTTGCTCGCTTTGCTGGAACGTTTCTGTAGTAAAGAGTTAACCCTTTATATGGTGTAATGGGTTCATGAACTTGAAGCTATGGACATGAATGGGGTTAAACATTTGTGTCTGGATACATTTGCAGGTTCTAGCATTAGTTGGTGACCAACTTGACTATGGAGAGAACATATGTGGAGCAGTATTGAGCATCCGTTTTAATGAAGACATATTGAGCGTCTGGAACCGCAATGCATCCGACCACCAGGTTAGTAGTAGTAAATACTGTGCTAAACGTTTGCAGCGTTAGGTTTGCGAGGTTTTAAACACGAGGGTAGAATCCCGAAAATTTGGATGTATTTTCAGATCATGTTATCATTTGAAAACACGATTTTATCTGTCCTGTCACTGGTTTATTAGTAAAGCATATATTCAATGTATTGTTGCAGCTCACAAACCAAAAGCAGACTCTTTTTAATTAATGAACTGTATAAACTAGTGTTGGGTTTGGCAGCAGAATAATGCCTGCTCACTGATAACAAAATTCCCCTTTTGTTGTTTCTACACAGGCTGTGATGGCTCTAAGAGATGCAATCAAGAGACAACTGAAGCTTCCTCTTGGCTACGTTATGGAGTACAAGGCCCATGACGCTTCTCTGCGCGACAACTCATCGTACAGAAACACCTGGTTGAGAGGATAGAGAGAGAAAAAGGACACTGTCAGGACTTGCTTGTGTAATGGATGGTAGAAACCTTGATCTAGCATTGTGGAATTTTAATCCAAAGCACCAGAAAAAGTGTTCATTCTGTTTCAGCTAATGAAAGGCATAACACAATTCCAGTGTATCAGGATTAAGGACCTAAAAGCAAATCAAATACTAGGGTTTTATGGAGAAATCCAGAATTGTCCGTTATATATGTTGTACTTAAATTCTGTAGGCAACTTGCTCCTTTCATCTGTATTCCGTTCAGATAATGTGGTCGGAAGAAGTGCTTTATCTATCAGTAATACTTCTAGTTTTAACACAGTATTTGGTAGAATATCTTCCACAGGAAACATGTGGAGATGTATTTCTTATTTATATTGATAGTTCATCAGAACTGTTTCAAAAGCTGTTACAGATGCTAAATAAATGCTAACAAATAATGAATGAGTTTAAAGGTAACTTAAAGACCTAGTTACAAGGCTATAGAATAGAGTTGTTACATTCTTCTACTGACTGAAGCTGTTGAGAGTCCGTAGGAAGACTAGCAGTTGTGTTTACACCTCCCCTCAAGTTGTACTTGAGTTGACAGATGTGCAACTTGGACCTAAGAATCTTGGACCTAAGAATCTGAAACCTTGGTGAAGACAGACCCTTAGTAAAGATATCAGCAAGCTGGTCTCTTGAACTTACATACCGCACCTGTAACTGTTTACTTGCAACCCTCTCCCTGACAAAATGGTAATCTATTTCAATATGTTTTGTGCGAGCATGAAACACCGGATTAGCAGTGAGATACGTTGCTCCCAAATTGTCACACCATAGAGAAGCCAAGTTCTTGCAGCAAGGATTGAATCCAAATTAACTCTGAAGTTGCAATTGCAATTCCTCTATATTCAGCCTCCGTAGTGGACTTTGATACAGTCTTCTGCTTTCGTGCACTCCACGATATTAAGTTACCACCAAAGTATACACAATAACCACTTGTGGACCTGCAATCATCTAGACAGCCAGCCCAGTCCGCATCCGAATAGGCATGAAGGGAGAAATCTTGAGAGGATTTCAGATGTAACCCATAGTCCACAGTGCTCTTGAGATATCGTATAGTGCCTTTACAAGTTCCCAATGTTCAATATAAGGATCGTGCATATACTGACATACCTTATTAACTGCCACAGAGATATCTGGTCTGGTAAGATGTAAGTACTGCAGAGCTCCCACTACACTTCGATACAACGTCGGATCTGCAAACTTCTCAGTGCCTTGTTGACGCAGTTTCATGTTTGGAGCCATTGGGGTGCAAACTGGTTTTACTCCATCTAGCTTTGTCCATTTAAGAAGATCTGTTACATACTTCCTTTGGGTGAGAACTAGTTCTCGACCTGGCCTAATGACCTCAACACCCAAGAAAAAAGATAAGTCACCCATATCTTTAATAGCGAATTCTTTTCCAAGGTCAGAGATTAGCTTACTGATATGATCTGAATTAGAGCCAGTAACTATTATATCGTCAACATATACCAGCACATATGTGATAGACTCTGATGTTTGTAAAACAAATAAGGAATTGTCTGCAACTGATCCCTTGAATCCCAACTTTAGTAAGTAGCTACTTAACCTTGAAAACCAGGCACGAGGTGCATGTTTGAGTCCATACAAGGACTTATGCAACTTACATACATGGTTTGGATAATTAGGATGACATCTTCTTCTAGGTTGCCATGTAGGAAAGTGTTTTCAACATCCAGCTGCTTCAAAGACCAATTGTTAATTACAGCTATCGACAGAACTAGACGAATTGTACACGGCTTTATCACAGGACTAAACGTCTCCCCGTAGTCAATTCCTTCTTGCTGATTGAACCCTTTAGCCACAAGATATGCTTTGTGGCGTTATATGGTGCCATCAGGATTTTGTTTCACACGAAAAACCCATTTAGATCCAACAACATTCATGCCCTTCTCGTACTTCACCAGCGAATATGTTCCATTGCGTATGAGTGCATTAATTTGAACATCCATGGCACTTCTCCACTTCGGGTTTTTGCAAGCTTCGGTGTAACAGGTAGGCTCCATGAAGTCTGAATCCGGAAGAGGATGTTTTGTAGCCATAAGACATAACTTCTGAACTGGTTTGCTGATCCCAGACTTAGCTCTTGTCACCATCGGATGAGTAGGAAGACCATTGAGTGAAGATTGCGCAGACGACTGGTCTTCTGAAACTGCAGGTGATGTAGTAGATACCTCCAAATTGTCAGGTGATGTAGCTTGTTGTTGTTGCATCGAATTAGCTGGTGTAGCCTCAGAAAAACCAGACGTAGTATTATATGAGTGTGCAGTAGACTGAGACAAGATTAGAGACTCAGGAGCAACAGGTTCATGTGTACATGGCAATCTGTTGCGTCTAAATGGTGGTGACAAAAGTATACTGGTATCAGAAGATACAATACCTGAACTTGGAACCGGTACTTGCTGCTGCTTTGGCTTGAATGGGAATGTCTTCTCTTCAAACCTCACATGGCGAGAAATATAGATTCTATTTGTGTTTCTATCTAAATAGAGATAACCTTTATGAGAATTACTGTACCCGATAAAAACACATGCTAATGACCTTGGTTCTAGTTTATGAGAGTTGTATGGTCTTAAGCATGGATATGCCAAACACCCAAAGACTTTTAAAAAGGAGTAATCAGGCTCTTTTTGGAAGAGAAGTTCTAGCGGAGTTTTGAGTTCATAACTTGATTTGGGAAGCATGTTAATTAAATAACATGTTGTAGTGAATGCATTTGACCAGTAGGATGTAGGCATGTGTGCATGAAATAGCAAAGCTAGCCCTGACTCTGTAACATGATGTATGCGTCTCTCATCAATGCCATTTTGTGGTGATGTATGGGGACATGAAAATCTGTGCTAGATGCCAGACTCATTTAGATAAGCTGTAATTTTTTTTGTATTCTAATGCATTGTCGGACTGAAACACTTTGATTCTATGATATGTCAGATTTTCTATTTGTTTGCGAAACTGAACAAATGTATGTAATGCATCAGACCTTTGAACAAGAGGAAAAACCCAAGTAAAATGCGAGTATACATCCATGATGAGCATATAATACCGAAAACCAGTTATAGACAAATTTGGTGATGTCCATATATCTGAGACAATCAAACTTAAAGGTTTATTATAAACTGTTTTGCTGAGAGAGAAAGATAACTTTTTGCTCTTGCTAACATGACAAGAGTGACAGAATTCAAAACTTTTATTAGAAACTGGTAGGGAAAACCTATGACAGATGCTAGAGACAATACACATCATTGGATGACCCATTCTTTGATGCCAGATTGGAAAAGAAGATGCAACAAACGATTTAGGCTTTACTGCTGTGTCGAGTTTATGAATCCCCTCAAAGATTTCCTATTCAGCCCTCGCATCATCGTTGTTCCCGTGTCCTTGTCCTTCACAAAAAAATGGGATGTGTGAAATTCAAAGAACACTGCATTATCTTTGCAAATTGGGAAACAAATAGAAAATTTGATTTTATCTGAGGCACATGAAATATATGATTCAAACTTAAAAGTCTTCAGTTATGTGTAAAAGTTGCATTACCAACATGAGCAATGTTCAGTGCATTGCCATTACCAACTTGTACTCTCTCAGTGCCATCGTATTCATGTGGAATGGTTGAATTCCTCATATCTGCAGTGAGGTGATGAGTAGCACCAGTATCAGTCACCCACTGATTATCTTGTTCACCAACAGGGAGAGCTATGTAAGCTGCAGGTGGCTTGCGATTGTTATTGTTTGGTTTGTCATACCGAAACTAACACTCTTTTGCTTGATGATTATTCTTCTTGCAGATCTGACAAGGCTCATCATTATTTCTCTGAACATGCTGATTGTGACGCTGAAACTGATTGTTGTTCAGCTGATTAGGTCCACGGTTTTGCTGATGAGAATTCCTTGGACCATTTCTGCTTGAAGATGCAGTGTGTGAGACAACAACATTAACAATGGGTTGCTGAAGTAAGGCAAGTTGTTGCTCCAGCCGCATGTCAAATGTGAGAAGATGAGAATAGAACGTGTCCATGTCCATTTCTTCGATGGTACTTAAAGCAGTAACGATTGGATCATAGGTTTGATTCAATCCATTAATGATGGACTGCTTCATCTCATCAGTTGAGACATCATGTCGCTGCAAGCTGATCAAAAAGATTTTTAGCTTCACTTAAAAAGGCTTTGAGAGTTTTATTACCTTTGTTCATCGAATGGAGTTGCTTTTTAATGCTCATCTTGTGAGCTCTTGTTTTTGGAGCAAAGTGGCTTTCAAGTTTATCCCAAACTTGCTTTGCTGTATCCAAGCCTCTGACATGACAAAGCACTTCTGGTGTCAGTGTGTAATTGAGCCATCCCACAAGTAAAGAGTCTTGTGCTTCATAGTCTGTGAAGAGAGGGTTTATATCTTCTGAATCTGGAAGAGTTCTAGGAGGTTTTACCTGAGATCCATCAATGAATCCAGTTAGCCTGTATCCTTTGAGAATGTGGTTAAACCGTGTTTTCCACAGTGAGTGATTTGTTTCAGTTAGCTTCAAGGTAACAAGGTGATGGATCTAAATGTTTCTGAGGATGTTTGTATTAGTTGTCATTGATATTGTTTCTGGTGTTTTTGTTTTTGTTTGTTTGTTTGGGTTTTGGTCTTGAAGCGGAAGTGTTTTTGGATCGTTGGCTGAAGACTAGCAGTTGTGTTAATACTTCTCTGACACTTCGTATTTGTTTCTAATCTTAGTGCTATTATTGGTTCTCTCTTGAAGATATTTTTTCCCTTCTTTTTTTAGGTGTCACTAGAAATGAACCATGGTTATCAGGGTTAAGTTCGATAGTTTGAAGTTGCCATTAAAGCCAAGGAATTGCACTTTATGCTTTGCATCTTAGCTACAAAGTTCATTCCGAACACATCCCAGCAAGGGAGAAGCACTTTTGTTTGATACATGAGAATATGATAGGATTGTAGATCGTTGCACTTATATTCTATTCGTCGCGGATAGAGGTGTAAATTTTGTGTTAAAGCATGAGCACAATTTCAAGACAACACGCTAAAAATCGGGGCCAAGCCAAAGACGTCCCAAAGACGTTAGTTTCGTGGGTCTGTCTTTGGGTTAGCTTAATCGCAACACAAGAGCACAACACAAAGACGCGGCACGGATAATCACATGGCACAGCCCAGCCCAGCACGTTAAGAAAGCACGTCATAGCATGCGCAAATACACCATATAACAAGGCATAATACATCACATTTTTTTGTATATTTCACAAAAGAGTCACTATTCTAGCTAGTTTTTGACATTTTATGTTGGCTTATTTATAACAACACATATAATACCTTAATATTTGGAAAATATATTTCAGTATCGTTGTTATAATGTCGTCGCCTTTATTTGACTAGAACATTAGTTTACATGACAATAATCCAATTTTATACTTGATGGGCTATTTCTTTTTATTGAATAAACTTGTGAATTTTACTTGAAATAATTTCTAATGATATGTTGTGTATTTAAATTCTCGTGATAATGTCCGACTTAATGTATACATTAACACCGCGTTTGGTTGGAAGAATTGTATTACTAGGAATTCAATTATGGGGTAATCCAATTCTTGGAATTGAATTCCATGGAATTGGATTCAATTCCAAAAAAATTAGCGTTTGGTCGAGGTAATCCAATTTCTTTTGTTTTTACCTTGGAATCCAATTCCATTGCACTACTAGACCAATGCAATGGAAATCAATCATTTTGGGGGGAATTGGATTCCTAGGAATCAAAATTCTCAATTACATAGAGTTGGTTTGGACCGTTTGGTTCAAGGAATTGGTCACATTCCCCCAGAATTGGATTCCAGGGAATCCAATTCCTTGAAAGTGATTTCAAATTGTTTATAGCACGTGTGCCAGCACGGCACAACACGACACATCACGTTTATTCGTGTGATGTGCCCGTGGGTTGTGTTGTGCCTAGCTTTTGACTAGTAAAGCACAACACGACACAACATGTTTAAATTGTTGGCACAGCACAGCACATGGCACGTGAAGCACGAAACTTCGTGTGCCGGGCTGTGCCGGGCCAGCACGTTTTACACCTCTAATCGCGGATATCTAGAATCTAGATGCTGGATAATGGCTATGTCAAATGAAAGTATTGTCTAGAATTACGAAAAAGAAGAGAGATTTGACAAGAATCCCCTTACTATCCACAAAATGAACATAGTGGGTGTTATCTGTTCACCCACTTCGGTTTGCGGGTCAACATTTGTACTCCTCCCCTCACAGTTCCTCTTCTCTCTCCGTTCTCTCTGGGAAGCAATTTTCAGTCTCCTTCATCATCATCATGGAGCCAGAATCTGAAAATCCTAACACCGACGTAGACACCACCACCTGCACCATTAATACCGATAACATCACCGACAATGAAAGCCTCGAAGACAACAAGAATAACAACAGTACAGTCCCTGAATCAGTATCTTCGGACTCAAGTGGCGAAGAATCTCCTTCCAATGTTGTTGTTCAACCTTCCGAAAATCCTATTGCAGAGGTATACTATAGTCTCTCTCGATTTTCTTAAAACATTTGGACTTGAATTTTACTTATTATGAAAATGAAATTGGATATAGTATCCTGATTAGGTTTCATTTTTAAAACTCCATAAAAAAAAATGAATCATTGTTAACTATATTTTGGTAATATATGGCTGCAGCATCATGATGGACTGTTAATTTAGTGATTCTATGTATGTTGTTAACTGAACCCTAACAGGATCCAACTCCAATAATTACTGACGATGCTGTCCAAGTTGGCCCTAAATTGGCTTCGATTGATCAAACCTATCGAGTATACGATGAGTTAATAGAACCAGAAGTTGGAATGATTTTCGACACTGCAGAAGAAGCATTTGATTTTTACAATGAATATGCTAGAAAGATTGGTTTCCGAGTTAGGATACAAAGAACAAACATGAATAAAGCTCAACGTAATAGAATTCACCGCCAAGTACTAGTTTGTTCATGTGAAGGCACCTACAAAATGATCAGGAAACCTAGAAAAAGAAGAGAAACTAAACGGTTTGGATGTCTAGCTGCATTTGAGATTAAACTTATTACTGGTGATAAGTATGCATTAATAAGGTTCAGTTCGGAGCACACACACGAGCTTGTCCCACCAAAGTTTTCCCATTACTTGAAAGCCCCCAGGAAACTTGGCTTTGCCCAGATAGGAATGACTGACAAAACACAGCCTCCTGGAACAAGACCACTTGAACTTACCCTTCCTGAAGTAGCCGGTGTATCTGACCAGAATAGTTTAGAACAGAAAACACCAGCTGGGTTTTCCACTAAGGGTGATGCAGAATTTCTCCTTGGTTATCTCAAGCAAAAGAAGCAAGAAAACAAGCACTTTTTCTACTCTTTTCGAATTAATGAAGATGGTAAGATATGTGGTGTTTTCTTTTGCGATGCAAAATCAAGAAGAGACTACGGGTTATTCGGCGATTCAGTGTGTTTTGATACGACGTTCAAGACAAACAACTTTGATATGGTATGTGTGCCAGTTGTTGGCCTCAGCAATCATGGACTACCCATACTGTTTGGCTGTGGTTTGTTAGATGGTGAAACAACCGATGCTGTGGCATGGTTGTTTATGACTTTTTTGGAGGCTATGGGTGGGAAGAAACCTGAAAGTGTGTTTACAGATCATTCTGCAGCTATTTCAGATGCTGTTGGTCTTGTATTTCCAGAATCTCATCATGGTTTGTGTTTATGGCATATATTTCTAAATGCTTCGAAACAGTTGACTAAAGTAGTTAAGGCATCTAAAACATTCGCGCCGCAGTTCAAAGCTTGGATATATGAGCAAGAGACAGTTGAAGAATTTGATCGTAGTTGGAACAAATTGCTTGAAGATTTTGATCTTAGGGATAATGAATGGTTGCAAGGACTGTATGAGTTGCGAGAGAAGTGGGCGCAAGTTTATAGTCTTGGTCATTTTTCTGCTGCCATGACCACATCAGAGAGGTGTGAGAACATCTGCAAGTTTCTGAAGGCCTTCTTTAGCAATGGTAGTATTCTTCTTCGTGATTATCTTGATCAATATTCCAAAGCTATGGCTGATCGCTATGAAAAAGAAAGGGAAGCTGAAAAAAAGACACAACTAACAACCCCTAATTGGATCTCTGGCTGGTCTGTAGAGCGCGAAGCATCAAAAGTATACACAAGAGAGATATTTTATGGTTTTCAAGATGCGCTTCAGAAGACCATTGATTTGTCGTTGGAATTGGAAAAGGATGATGGAACAATTCGTACATACAGAGCTACTGAATTGGAAGGTAAAAAAACAATCCACTCACTTATACATAACATCTCTGAACAATCAGTTTCATGTACTTGTCGGAAATTTGAATTTGATGGAATCCTCTGCCCTCATGCGTTAAAGTTGTTTCGTGACTTGCAATATAAGAGTCTACCTCCTCGATACTATTTGAAGAGATGGACCCGAAAAGTTACAGATGAAGATGTTTTTGACCCTTCTGGGGAGTTAATCCTAAGTAACAATGATCCAATCTCAACAGCTCGAAGTCGTTACGATGACTTGACACATATTTCTCAAAGTATCGTGGCCAAGGGTTTGAAGTCAGACGAAATGTTCACTTTGATCAAGTCATTACTCCAAGAAGTGAAATCCAAGGCAGATGCACATATAACTTCCAAGGATGAAAGAAGAGTTGCCATTCAGAAGAATATGCCCAACCCTCATCAGAATCTGGTGTCGAATTTGAATGAGGAAGCGACACAGGTAATACATAAATGTGGTTATAAAATATGCCATAGTTATTTGATAAGAATTTTTGAATTGCTGATGGTTTTGATTTCAAATGTTATTTTTTGTATTCTTAATGATGCAGGATGTCTTTGGGATGATGCAACAACAACAGCCAGACTATAGCCAAAATGGTTGGCAGTGGATGAATAGGCAAGCCATTCATCCCCAGGGTATTCATCCTCAAGATATAATTCCTGGATATAATTTTGCTGGGTCTCAACAGCAAAGGCAATTCCATCCAAACGAATTGTTCATGTCTCAACAGGTACTATAAATTGTTCATGCAAAGGCAATTTTAACCATTTGGGTCCTTTAACCTGTTTTTTTATTTTGCGTTTTGTTTGTGGCATAGGGATCTTCGTCGCAAATCCCACCTCCGGAGATGCCTCATTAACAATTAGTAAGTGGCCTATCAGAATATTAAACAAATGGCTATGGCTTACTCCCATCTTGTGTTTTATATGAAAAATTGGTAACCATTCCTTAATTTATGTGTGTAGTGTTGAAGCAGTTTGAGGACAAAAGCATAAATTGGAAGACCTGATCATGGCTACTAAGGATTATGTTGAGTTCGAATCAGTTTGGCAGGTTGCAACAGTTCAGCATGTAGATTGGAGTGATAAGACTTTAAGAAGTTTGATTGCGGAGTCAATTTCTTACTTTATTTCAAAACTTTCGCGTAGTGTAAAATGGAGCTTTTTGTTCTGATACGAAAAGAATTTATTAAATTAAGAAATTACATCATCCATGCCTTGTGAGAACCAATCCAATTTGGCAGTGAATTATTCCAGTCCTTGGTAAGTTTTTCTTTCCCAGCTACTTTATACTCCCTCCCTCTCCCCCAAAGTAGTCGAGATCCGGAACTCACCCGAGTTGAGACATGGTATATAGCCAATGCGGTATTTGGCCCTCGGTTGAGATGGCCGATATTAGGAGGGGACTTGAAAAAAAAATAAAAAAAAATAAATACAGGAATTAACATGGAAGGTAGAGTTAGCTTGCCCCCTTGTGACACAATCTCAGCCCCCATCCGTTTCGGCTCCCTTGGCTAGGTTACCCATGAGGCTCGCTGGCAGGCTAGCACGACAACCTGTTCAATTAATGTAGTAGTACGTTGTTGGAGCTTAGCTTGTTAGACTTCCAACTAGTTATGTAATACTCTTTATCTAATAATTATAAAAAAAAATAAAAAATTCTTATTCTGGAATTTTCAATTGTTTCTCATGTTTTATGAGTTTCATCTCAATTTCATATCTCATTGTTTCAAGTTCAATAATTGATGAGATGATATGACATCAAATCGCTTAGGTTTGGGCTTTGCTTTACATCAAAATCAATAACTCTCTTAGATTTGAGCTTCAAAGCACGAGTGGGTGGATTGTGTTCACTGAACCAGTGTGTTTCCGTGCGATACTCTCGAGCCAAAATTTCAAGGTGCATTTTGGGGTCTAGGAATTATGTCATCAGAGACAGCTTGCTCTGCTTTCGTGGAGATTTTATCTTGTTTTACTCAATTTGGACGCTTAAACTGCCGGTTTACAATGACTAGTATGAAGAGTCAGATTGAAACCTTAATGGATCGATTAGCAGACTTGGAAGATAAAGTTGACGAAGAGGTACGCCATCCGAATGATGCAAATGTTAATGAGACTCTGTTGAATAATATTCAGGCATTGGACAGATTTGTTGTTAGAATGCAAGACGCGACTAGAAAAAGTGCTGATTTGGAGGGATAAATTAGTACTGCCAAAACCATGTTCACAAAATCTTTTAAGGAACTCACTAAGGAGATGTGTGTCCTAAGAAGGTTTGTGTGTACATTGGGGGCGAACAATGCTACTGCTGGTGGTATTGGTGGTGGAGACTTTACTAAGATGAAAATCTAAAACCGAAAGTTTTTTCCGGTGATTAGATAACTTTATGTAAGACATGGAGCAGTATTTCAAAGCATCCAGAACTGTTGAAGAACAAAAAGTCCCTTCGGTTAGCATGTATGTAAAAGGTGAAGCTAAGTTGTGGCGGAGGATTCCTGCCCATTTATCTTTAGTAAAAAATACTTTAACCCCCTACTATATGGGTTTAATATATAAAAACCCCACAAAATGGATCCTTCACTGTCAACTCCATTCTTTCACATTTTGATATTTCTAGGCCCAGAACTTTAGAATTCAGGGCTTAACAATAAGAATATTATCCAAAATAATTCTAATAATACCAAAACTGCCCTTTAGTATATATATGTAATAAAACTTCCTAGATTAGCTTGTCGGTTTCATTTTCATTTTCACTTTCTTTTTGCTATCTCTTTCGATGAAGAAAAACAGCACGAAAAAATTACAGTGAAAAATAATTTGAAAACCTAGATCTAAGCTATACAAACAAAGATCCTGATTATCTAAACCGAATTCAACATCATCATCGCTTGTTCTTGGAGGATTCAAGGAAAATCAACGGAAAGAAGTGATAATCATCATCAACAAATAAATCTGACGATTCACCTGAAAAAATTGATCAGATAAGTATTCATTTCATTTCAATTCAATCGGTAGGTTTAATTATTCGATTTTGAAATTGTATATTCTAAAAAATCATTTGGAAAGATTTACAGTTTCCATTTCACTCAAATTTGGAATCGAAATCATAATTCGAGTTAGATCCGATATTATCTCACCTCAATTATACTTTTCGTGAGAAAAATTTCAAAGAATCTTCAAAGAATTTTATTTAGGGTTGAACAAACTTTGATCTATCTTTTAATCTCTCATCTCAATCGAAAATCGGTTTTGAGGATCGAAATCATGTGAATCATTATCTATTTTACCCATCTATTTGATATGAATTTCATTTACTTTTATTTTCTAACTAATTTGAGATCATCTTTGATGGATTTTGTTCTTGGCAGATTGTGTTAAGTTCAATCTATATTTGCTACATTCAAGTACCTTGCCTTGAAGATGAAATCTTAATCGATGAAGATTACTGGAAGCGTACGGTTGAATCTATGCAATTTCAACATCTATAAAAAATCAGTGAAATAAGATAAGTTTCTTTGAGTTTTTTTTTTTTTTTTTATGATTAATGAGATTGATGGATAAAACTTGTTAAACGGGAAGGGGAAATATGTGTGAACTTTGATTTTAGTTTGCTTATTTTGAGTCTTGTCCTACAAATATGGAGTTTGCTTAAAGAATCTGTGGTGGTGTTGGTGGTAGAGGTGCAGGTTTTGGAGGAGGATGAGGAGGCAGTGGTAATTGTGGTGGTATTGGATCTAATGGAGGTTAGGCGGAGTTAAAGAATTTTCTTGATTGACTACAACAGTTTTTTTGAATTATTGTTTTAGTTGCTAATGAAATTACATCGAATTAACAAGGTCCAGAAGCTTGACTACAATACAATTGCTTTATTGAGAGTAAACAGTTAGTGATGGTGGTGGTATTGGATCTAATGGAGGTTGGGTGGAGTTAAAGAATTTTCATCCTTGTCTCTTGAAGTTATTGTACTTAATGTTGGTGTAAGTAATTTTTCAAGCTCTTTACTTTTCATTGTCAGTTTTAAATCTCAATTTGTATATGATAATATCTTTTGTTGCGGTAGGGATCGATATGTGAAGTATCGGGGAAAAGTGAAGAGACAAATAGAAAACCAAGTAAGATAGTTTATTATGATTGATTATAACTTTTAATTTGAGATAATATGGTCTAGTTTAAACTCTATTAACATGAGTTAGTGGTCTGAGATCTAAATGTATATGCAGGCACCTATTCTATGATTTCAAGGTCTCTCTGATGAAACTATGGTATTTGAAGTCTGACAAGCGGGCCCTATCTTCTTATAAGAAAATGGCTTAAGCTGCAAATTGAAGGTAAGGTATCAGAACTTAACATTCCACTGGAGTTTGTATTTTCTTTTTGATATGTGATTGTGTCATGTTGCTGATTGATGTGGTTTCGGTAATTAACGCGGGAGACTGTAGACTAAAAAGATATGCTTGTATGTTGTTGCTATGGTTGTGCATAATGATGGAATACGATGATGCTAATTAAATAATTTTTCTTTGCTTCTGGTTCTCTAGTTAGTTGTGTACGTTTTTAAGGATTAAGATGACATAATTTTGATTCCATGTAATATATGCACGTATAACTATCTTCATTTATTTTTAGTTCAAAGCAAGCTTTGAATGTTGAAGAAAACATGAGTTACATCAATTTTAGCATCATTCATAGATCCTTCAAGTTCAGGAGCTATAATTGTCTTAAAAATTTCTTATAATGAAGAAAGGACGTTGTTAAATGGATGTGTAACGTCTAGTTACACATGATAAAATGGATGTGTAACTTCTAGTTACACATGATAATTGAATCAGAAAAAGTTTGAGTAAACCTGATATGATGCATAGTCTAGTTTACTAGTTTGTGTATATGTGAACTAGTTTAACTTTGGGTATTATATGTTGTATCAGTTTGTTTTTGCTCTAGAACCCAATGATGGCTGCACCTTTTAATTTTGTTGAGTTAATAAATTCTTTTTAGCTTTCCACATTGAATTGCATTAGTTTGCAGCTTACTAGTAGTTGTTTTCTTGCTTATTGATATTTGTAGGTTAGTTGTTGATGCTTGCTGCTGCTCGCACAAGCTAATCTGCATGGTTGCATCTAGAGATGAACTTGTGTGGTTGAAACTAGAGATGAACTTTATAGGATGTTGAATGAGGTATAATCTTGAGCCCAGAAAGACAGTGAGTGTTCAAAGTGCTTGCCTGAATGATTTTTAACGGTGTTTTTCTCATGGTTGTGACATGCATGATGAGTTGTGAGATGTTGTTCTTCTAGTGTTTGCTAACAGTTGCTAACAAACAGGATTTTCCAAATGCAATAATTGATGCAGAAATCACTGATAGAACTTGGCCTTCACGCTCTTTCAAATGCAATAAATGACCAACCAAGGTAACACCAAAACAACACAACGCACTTGGCCAAATTAACTTTATCCATTTTTGTTATGTTGTGTGTATCTGATATTTAAAACTCGCATAAAATGCATAGACAAAAGTTTATAATTGAATGTGTAACCATGGCTTACATGTTGTATGCATGTGTAACTTTAGATTACAGATGACATATGCATGTGTAACTTCTGTTTACAAGTCAGAAATATTGATTATTTTTAAGTCAGAAATTTTGTATGCAAGATTGGTAGCACAAGAATGGGTTTACTAAATCAAATGAGATGGAAAAAGAAGACTAGAGAAGACTAGAGTATATAAATGAAGAGCAAAAGTGAGATATAGTGCCTACTGATGAGAGATGGCCATTTGTTTTTCTTTTGTTCTCAGGAATCCTGCGAAGAAGTGCAAGCTATCATCAGTCACTTGAAACCACAGGTGCTTCTCTCTTGAAACTCACAAACACTTGTTTGATGGATAGATCATTAGCAGGTTAGCTGCCTGCATTCAAATGTTTACTTTGTTGACTTGCTCTTCAAAATTGGTACTCAGCTAATATGTACGCATGAATGGTAGGTTGTATTCTTGGAGCTACGTGCGAATCGGATATCTATGTTGACCCCTCAAAAATTAGAGGTTTGTGTACTTCAAGATTTATTAATATTCCAGCTTTTCCTTTCGTGTCCAACCTGATACTCTGGTGTCGTTTTCACGGTCTTGTCTTTGTTTGAATCATTATTACTCATCAGAATCCTTAAAATTAACCCTTCTATTTCTATTTCTTGTATCCATTAGCAAATATCTCAAGTTTTACTTACACATACTGATTGGATGTGTAACTTCTGGTTTTAGTGATTGAATTGAAATGAATATTATTGATGGCATATTCCATATGCAATTATATGTAACTTTGAAGATAGATACTAAAGCTTGCAAGTTATATGTAACTTTTACTTACACATACTAAAGCTTGCAAGTTCATAATAAATGGCATATTCCATATGCAAGTGTAACTCCTAGTTACACAAAGCCGGATGCATGTGTAATCGAAAGTTACACAAGCCGATGCATGTGTATCTCCTACTTACACATGCTATATGCATGTGTAACTCGAGTTACACAAGTCACCTGGTGTAAATCGCTAAGTACACGTCATATTTTATTTAGAAGATGCATGTGTAACTCCCAGTTATACTACACAGAGTATGTGTAACTCCTAACTACACTTGCTTAGATAAGTCATTAAGTGTCTTTCTATTAATTGTCTTTGTTGTTCACCTTGTAATTGTTCTATAGTTTTGCTTCTATGGATTTTTTTTCATCCAACCTAACTCGTGGATGTTTATTTTGTTGCAGATACGTAGGCATTTTGGAATCGAGGAAGATAAGATAATATTTTTATTAGAAGATCTCGTAGCTTATTTCTAGGATTTCGCTTTACGTATTTCGTGTTTTAGCTTGTTTATTGTGTTCAATAACAATTGATAAATAGAGAAGTTTTTGTGAATGGAATTATTGTTTCAATTAATAAATATAGGTGTGTAACTTCTAGATACACATTTATTATGGATGTGTAACTTCAAATACTCATGCCATATGCATGTGTAACTTTTCGTTACACATCCCATATGCCCATGTTAATCTGTTTCATGACGTATGAATGTGTAACTTCTGCGTACACATGCCATACGTATGTAACTTCTAGTTACACATGCCATACGGATGTAATTCTAGTTACACATTCCATATGGATGTGTTGGGAGATGGTGGTGGTGGGAGGCGGTGGACGGGCGGCGGTTGGTGGTTGGAGGTGGTGGTGAGAGGCAGAAAAATACTTTAACCCCCATACTATATGGGTTCAATATATAAAAGCCCCACAAAATGGATCCTTCACTGTCAACTCCATTCTTCCACATTTTGATATTTCTGGGCCCAATACTTTAGATTTCTGGGCTTCTTAATAAGAATTATATTTATCATAATTTTAATAATACCAAAACTACCCTTTAGTATTTATATGTAATGAAACTAACTTTTAGATTTCATTTTCATTTTCAGTTTCTCTCTCTCCCGTCTCTGGTCTGAAGAATTTTATGGTTTTCGGATCTAAACGAAGAAAACGATTCAGAGAGGAATGATTTAGCTCTATCGATCTCTGATGATGCGTACAATCCGATGAACAAAATCAATCATTCATTTTAAGTTTACAGATTGAATCTCAGATCAAAGCTACGAAGATTTTTCTAGGGTTTTCTTTCTTCTCAGTTGATTTATAGATTAATTAATCGATTTCACAGCTCAATCATCCAATCGATTTGATCTAAGTCCTTTAATCTGGATTTTTCAGTTGATTCGAAGACATCTCATGTATTGATAGATTAAATCGATTTGATTCAAATAGGATTAACAACTGATCATCAATCTACGAATTCGAATCAATCAATTGATTTCAATTTGTTGTTTCGAAGCTACTTTAGGTAAGATTTTCGATTTGATTCAATATGTTTTCCTCCTTTAGTAGTTCTATTTTCTTATTAGTTTGATTAGGTTTTGATTTCTGTTTTCGTTGTTCTATTCAGATCGGAGCAAAACAATATGATTTTTGTTGAATCAACAAGTTTTGATTCTAGGTATTTTGAGAATCGTCCATATATTCAAGGAATTGCAAATACAACTCAAGTTTTGAATCTCTCTTGTAATGATGTGGATATTAATATGGATGTTATTATCGCTGAAACCCTAGCACAAGTTCAAGAATCATCAGGTATAACAAACATTTGATGAGTTTTCTCTTTTTGAGCTCTAAATGTTCGATAATTTGCTTCTGTTGTTTAGTTTTATTGATGCTGGATTATTTTATTTTTTGTTGTTATGTAGATGGTTATTGATGAACCAACAGGAAATGCTCATGAATCTCAAAAAAGTTTGATTACTCGATTATTATTAGATTTTCCTGAAAAATTAGAGAATTCTGGTAATTTTAACAAGTAATATTTGTTCCAATAATTTTCTGATTATTGATCTGTACTGAATCATTAAGAAACAACAGTTTCTTTAACATGATAGAAAGTGATTTCGTGTAGGCGGTCCAGCTGATGGAGACATTAGATCGAGATGTTTGAGATTATCAGATGAAAGCACTTCTGAAGCTCATGATGTACAAGGATTGCTTGGACACCACTTGCCCCTGGATGGAGCACAAGCTAGATCAAAATGGTATTACAATCTAATCTGCTTTTTCACATTCAAATTTAGTCTGTGTTTGTTTGGTTTGAAACTTAAATAATGTATGATGAGTTTCATTCATTACAATTCACTAATTACATGCATGTGTAACTCCTAATTACACAACCCAGATGCGTGTGTAAACACTAGTTACACTATTCAGTTGCATCCGTAACTCATAATTACACATTAAGTTGGATGACACTGTAAAAGAACCCCAATCAGCTGTTGATATCAGAGAAAGATATCCCTCAGTAATAGTGAACAATGTTCGTTTCCAATTTTCTTTTGGCACTGGTTCATGTGTGTTTGTTGTATTGATTCATTGTATTTGTTATCAAATGAATCATTTACAGGGAATACAAAAGCATGAACATATTGGAGTTTAATAACAAAAGAAAGCTAATTATGCAAGATAAGGATGGGCAGATTCTTCTTATGTGCAAAGGTGCAGACAGGTCTGATACAACTATATGTCCATCTCTCTGTTTGAAATTATATGCGGGCATCATAAAAAATTATTGAAGAATACCTAACTTAACATGGTTGCTGCTAGACTTAGCTGATTTAAATGTGAAAACTAACATAAAATGTATTTGTTCAAAATATTTGTGTAACTGCTAAAAGGATGCCTTAGAATTTTACGAGTACACTAGCTATACGGATGTGTAACTAGTAGTTACACATCCAGTTGACATGTGTAACTTCTAGTTACACATGCGAATTGGATGTGTAAAAGTTTAAGTGAGCCTTAAATGATGCGTAGCTAAGTTTACTAGTTTGCACATATGTTTTAATGAATCTTCTATAACGGATTCAAACTAAACCCAAATCTTATTTATGATTATGTCAAACTTTTACTCGGTTGCCATCGTATTGTTAAACATATCCATGTTATAAAGTGATTCTTCATCTGTTTATTAGATACACTTATAATGGTTGGCTTATCTATGTACGACTTCATAGTTCTCACAGAGGATATAGACTGCAATCACCACATAATTTCAAAAAAAAAAAACTACTGCCTTGAATCTGATACAAATAGGAACTGAAGTCCTTTGTTAACGTGGGAATCTCTTTCCATATTTTTTATCTGAGGGATAACATACGAACCTATGTGATTGTAGATTTTCAAGGCCGATTTTACTTGCCTTCCTTGGTTCTCCCCAAATGCATAGAAATTGATCAAGAATATCCTGGATCTAAATCCCTTGACAGTATGTAATATGTCCTTCTGTCTTGACTCTATATTCTGCTTTCTGAGCTGAAGAAGTGCATCCTAATGTAGATGATCTCTTCGAGGAACACTGTCAATGTGTATGTGGTGATCCATGATTCCTATATTTTACTTGTTGTAACAAAGGATTTGCATTTCCGAGGTCATAGAGAATGAATGGTTTAAGAAAGAATATAAGTCGCCCATCTTTGAAGCAGAGGATGTTGCTCTTGTTGATGTGGATGCTCTTTTCAGTGAGACTGGGGTAATGTATCCCCATTCGTCCCTGACATTATTAGATTCAAAGAGAAAACATGAGACAATTTATAGTGACAATGTAAGTAGTTAAAATTTGTTTGTTAAGTATTTCATTTTGTAAAACAGGAATCGGGAAAAACCTTGTTGTTGAGAGGCGAGAAGAAAGGCCAGTTACAATGAATGCCTTTGAGCTCATTTCTAGATCACATGGTCTCAATCTTGGCTCTATATTTGAGAAACAGATCGTAAGCTGATCAAGCATTCTTTCTATTTCTTTGCTTTTTCTTATGTCATTGAGAAATTATGGTCCCTTACTGGAAGATCTAACTGTGATAAACCCTACTGGAATATTTAAAGTAAGTTATGTGCAACACTTTTTATTTATTTATTGGCCTTCAAGGATCTTTTCTTAATTCTAGGTTCTTTCTTATGGAAAGTGCGTGAAATATGACTACTTCATTTCTCAGTTTTCACAGAAACCGAATGACGTCTGAATGAATAATAAATATGACTACTTCATTTCTCAGCTAAAATTCAATAAAACCATAAATGGCTAACTCCAACATATCTTCTTGCTATGGTATCTTGTATATATCTGATATCATAATATTATATTGCATATAGGAAAATTTGAGCTTCGTATCATGGAGGGAGAGTTTGCTCATCCTCAGATTGTAGTTATTGAAAAAACGGGGGTCTAACAAACACACCCAATATTTCGCTTAGCAATATGTATGGACAAACTCCAATATACTTTCTAGAGAATCAACTAGACAGTCAGACTCAATCTAGATAAAAAGTATATCAAATAGTTAATATCTCAATCTCTCGATTTGATCTTTACTCAAGCAAATAGAAATCTGCGAGTCTTTATCAAAGATAGATAACTTGGATGGTACCAAAGACCAATATCCAAGTGTCAATCAATTTAAATCAACAACCCAAAAAGTCGGGTATTCTAATTGATTGAACAACACACAACCTGTGATATTTCAATTATATAAACAAATATAATGCGGAATAGAAATAACACAGACACCAGAATTTTGTTAACGAGGAAACCGCAAATTCAGAAAAACCACGGTACCTAGCCCAGATTGAACACACGCTGTATTAAGCCGCTACAGACACTAGCCTACTCCAAACTAACTTTGGTCTGGACTTTAGTCGAACCCCAATCAATCTCACACTGATCCAAGGTACAGTTATGCTCCTACGCCTTTGATCCCAGCAGGATGCTACGTACTTGATTCCCTTAGCTGATCTCACCCACAACTAAGAGTTGCTACGACCCAAAGTCGAAGACTTTAATAAACAAATCAGATCACACGTAAAAGTCTACGAGAATAGATAAATCCGTCACCCACGAATAAACCTATGAGTTTTGTTCCGTCTTTTGATAAATCAAGGTGAACAGGAACCAATCAATAACCTAGACTTATATTCCCAAAGAACAGTGATAGGTGTAGAATACACCGTATTTACTATCTAGAGTTTATGCTTTCTTTTCTATTTTTCTTGTAAATTATGTATTTTATGCGTGTTTTTGAGTTATTAGGTACAATGGAGTCATTTGGGAGCAAAAGAAGGAGAAATTAGCCATTTGGAGCGAGAAAGGCAAAAAGGTCAACTCGCAGACGATATTTGGCGCATGCTAGGTTGCACAAGAGGAGTTACGCCGGAAATTAAGCTGTCAGTCTCCTAGAACTGACAATTGAACTGAGAATTAGGCTGTCGGTTTTCTGAAACCGACAAGCCATGTTTGAACTGGTCATCCCTTATCCTAACGCAGTGGGTATCTAAATCCATCTGTCTCTATAACCTTAAACTAAAGGTCAAAAACCTAACCATTTCATCTCAGCTATTTGCCGCTGCTAACAAGAGTTCTTCTAGCCGGGAAAACCAAGATCGATATGGGTTCGTGGTGGTTGACTGCCGTTGAGTTACATGGAGGATTAAATGGTTGTGAGGAATTTGAGTTCGAGAGTTGAAGTTGATACCGAGAATAAGATGGGGTTGAAGTCGAGAAAAGAGAAAAGAACTCGAAGCTTGCTGATGCCATCGATTTCTGTTGCTGCTTAATAGGGAAATTCAGGTTTGTTCTGGATTCGAATTGAAGCCAAGATTTGAGAGGATTCAAGGACATAGGTTTGAAGCAGATTCGCAGTAGGAAGTGAAGAATTGCCACCCGAGTTCAAGAAGTTAGGGTTGCTGATATCGATTGGTTAGTGGGGTGGAAGAATTTGAGAAGATCCGAAGAAGAAAAGATGAAATAGAAGATGGGTTTTCGCAGCTGTGAAGATTCAGATCGAGAAATGGAATTTAAGGAGGAGATTCAAGGGATTTGAGTTTCAAAGCTTGTACAACCGGAGAAGACATGGGTTGCTCTCAGATTGAAATGTTAGTCCTGGTGCTGTTATGAGCTGAGACAGTGGTGCTAAATGGAGGAAAACAAGCATTGCAGGTGATGGGGTATTGTGGATTCCTGAGGCAGATGGAGAATTTTAGGTTGCAGCTAGTATTGTTGGTGGAAACTTTGGAGATGTACTTGGAGCTGCAAACTGGTGGAGTTGCAGCTGCAGAAGTTCTGATGCTGTAAGAGATAAATGAGCTAAGTTATAGATATTGATGGTGGTTGTAGTACTATGGGTTAGTCCTAAGCAAAGAGTTAGTTGAGTCTGGTGCTAAACTAGAGCTGAGCGCTAATCATGGTCCGATAACTGCAGAATGGATGTGTTGCAGAAATAGAATGTTGTTGTTACAGGGTACTATCTTGATGCAGAGAGCCTGAGATGTTAGTAAGGGAATGGAAGAACTATGGCTTGAGTGTTGTGCAGTGTGGTGCTGATGCTGTTTTGTAGCTGCATTTTAGTGTTGGTGAGATTGAAAGGGCTGTGACAAAGCAGGTCTTTGTTGAAGGGAACTGCAAATAAAAGCAGTGCAGCTGGTGTTATGAGCTGCAATTGTTGTATGTTGCTCATTAGACGGTGGAAAGAGCTTACTGGTGATGATTTGTTGCCGAGGAGGTAAAGTTGGAGTAATGGCTTCATGGCAGAGTATGAAATTCAAGAAGGAGGAGTTTGAGTAGCTGCAGATGGGTTTGGTAGTGTAGCTTTGGGTCAATTGAAGCACTGGTATTTTTTTGAGTTCAGGATGAGTTCGAGTTATACAGGGAAGAGAAGACACTGGTTACGTGAGAACTTGAGCAAGTCGCAGGTGGTGTATGAGGATTTTGGATTGTGGCCTGAACTATGAACTGGAGTATGTGGAAGTAGATAAGGTTGCGTGCTGGTGAAACTGAGGCAATGTTGCTGCTGCTTCTGCCATTTTGATCCGGAGTTGAAGGTGCAGGGATGGAGGCAGTTGTGTGTTGGTATGGCTGCAGTGCAATGCAAGGAGCTGTGAAGTATGCTGCGACTGGTGCAACTAAAGATGTAGGAGCAATGGGTGGATATTGAAACTCAAATCTGAAGATAGTGAATGGAAGGCTCACTGCATTTAATATCTGTGTGACTGAATGGGTATGAATGCTAGATGAATGTTAGGTTGCATGGAAGAAGAAACTGGCCAGAATTGGCCTGGGAATAGCCTGAAAATAGAGGAAACTCTGTCAGACTTTTATCCTTCCGAGTCGACTCAGTGATTCGCGATCTAACTCACTGGACCCGGTTTGACTCATAAAATGATTTGGACCTGTTAAGATTGGGCTTGGTGATGGGCTACCAGAGAATTAGGCGTGACCTAGATTTAGAGGTGGAAGGTGAAGGCAGAGGAAGTATATAAAGGAAAAGTTCTATTCTAGAAAGGGGGATCTTTGCCTCTACTTTGTTTTCTAGGGTTTAGAAACATGATAGGTTTTCTCTTCCTTCTTGTTATGAACTCCATGAATATGAGTACCTAGTTTTTATTATTGGTTATGGAATAAGTTGGATTTCCAAATATGGGTTTTAATATGATAAATTAGTTTTGTCTCCATATTATCGATTATGATTTACTATTAATATTGTTACATGATTTGAATGCTTGTTTAGTCGAGTCGCGAATCGATTGAGTTTGCTTTCATCTTTATTGCTAGATTAGGGTTATTATACGCAAAAGTGATAATTCTGATTGCAAGTAGCATAAATAAGATTATAGTTTGTAGTGATATATTCTTATGATCTTATGTGAACCATAACCTTTGTTAAATCGGATTAGTGCTTTTACACGTTCGATTGCTTTGATTGGCCTGATTTCATAGAACCTAATGCATCTAGGGAATTAAACTTGATTAGCGCTTTTACACGTTAGGTTGTTCTTGTAGATAGAATTCATATTCGCATCTTTTAATGTGTTTGTTGATGACAAGAGGAGATTAGCGGGATATTCTTGCGATCAAGGTATTCTAGGGCCTTTGATAAAAGTTGAGATTAAAATATCAATTCTAGTTATTGTGTTGAAAACATGTTTGTGATTGAAGACGAAATCCATGACAAATACTTTCTCATCCTTGATTTGATTTGTTTACCTTTATTGTTTGCTTTTATTTTATTTTAGTATATAAAAATCAGAAAACCCCCCGGTGTTATTTATAGGAAACCGAAACAATTTGACAACCTAAGTCCTCTCTGTGGGAACGATCCTTTCTTGCCCTTGCTATATTTATATTTTGAGTAGTAAGAAAGTGTAATTTATTTTTGTGTCGGCTGACAACCGATCAAACAGCCTAGTATTATTGATCACCTCACAATAATCTTAATCGACGCAGCGAAAAAAGATATTGCGGAATCACAAACGATGAGACGAAGTGTTTGTGATTTCTTTTCTATCTTGCCTATCAGAGATATAAATATCAAGCCAATTATTTCAATTGTACTCATACGATAGAAACAAAGAAGATCAGATCACACAACTACAAGAAAAGTAGTATCGGTCCAGCTTCACAATCCCAATGAATTCTTTAAGTCGTTAACCTGGTTTTAGAAGAAGAAAACCAAAGGTTAAAGTAGAATCGACTCTAGCTTAGCAAACTAGTATCACACGTAAGGTGTGGGGATTAGGTTTCCTAGTTGCTAGAGTTCTCCCTTATATAGTCTTTCAAATCAGGGTTTGCAATCAATGTTAGCTTGGTAACAAAGCATTCAATATTCACCGTTAGATGAAAACCTGATTAGATTCAAGCTAATATTTCTCAACCGTTGGATCGAAAACTTAGCTTGTTACACACAAATGAAATGTTCAATTTTGGGTTTATGAACCGTACCCAAACATTAACATTTGTTGGTTCAACAATAGTCAACCAAATGGTTAGCCATATGATCACTCTCATATCAACCATATTCTTCTTAACCATAACTAGTTCAAATGACCCAAATGAACTAGTTAGAGAGTTGTTCAATTGCTTAGATCTTATGTAACTACACAAGACACAATCGAAGCAAAAACGGTTTGATTCACTCGAATCGTTTCATGAACTTTATAGCCACGGTTTGCAAAAGCATTCCTTAGTTTATATAAACATTAGTTCAAGAACAACCAGTTTTAGATATAACCTACTCAAGTTCGCGGACTGGGTTCGCGGACTTAAGCTCATGGAAGGAGTACACAAACTCCAACAAAAATTCTCGGGTGAGAACTTCCGCCAGTTCGCGGACTTGGCTTGCGCCACTTCCATTTCTCTTGATCAACAAAGTTCGCAAACTTTAGTTCAAGGAATAAGGACTTATACATATATGTGTTTCCACAACAATGCTTATATCCTACCAATGGTTATGTAATCTAAACTCTCATTTCAATCATTTAAACATTCTCAGAGAACGTTATATAGCCGTTATTCACATACCATTTTTCGTCAGAGCAATTTACAAAGTGATTGAAACATAACATGACTTTCGTCACTAGGTAAAGATGAATTCGGTTAAAGCGAAAGCTTACCAACACATATTTCGAGAAATATATAGGCGAGTTAAACTCGGCTCGAAATAGCAAATGTGTATAATGAAAGTCTATACGTCTAAATGACTTTTGTCTCAAGAGTAGGAGATAGAGTAAATAGACTTTTGAGTGACAGATAAGTTCAAGTCTCCACATACCTTTTAGTCGATGAAGTTCTACCGGTTCCTCGAGTAGTCCTTCGCCTTGTATGATGATTGTCATGGAGTTCTTGAGCTCAAATACACTTTCTATCCTAGTCCGAGACATTTAGCTACATAGGCTAGAAATCAAGACTTATAGTTTTGATCACTAACATTGACAAACATGCTTGAGATAGCAACGCATGCGAGTTCGACCGAGCAATGCTCTAACAGTTATGCTCGGTGAAAACGGGACAGGGAAGACGACATTTCTTCGCTTGCTGGTACACCTTTTTAGATCCCTCTCTTGTTGTTTTTAGTTTCAAATTTTATGTCCAGACTGTGCCTTTATTCACATTACACAAGTCGGATGCATGTGTAACTCCTAATTACACAAGTAGGATGCATGTGTAACTCTGAATTACACTAGACAGATGCATGAGTATTTTCTAATTACACATGCATGAGTGCCTTTATCTAGTTTTCTAATTTGATTTCCCTGTAATTATTATAAGTGCAGGAGGTCCCGTTTTTTGAATCATTGGTTGCTAGTAGTTGTTATAACTGCATGAAGCTTGATTACTTAGTTTCCCTATACTGCGTCCAACCTAAATCTGCGACTTGTATTTTTCCTCTTCAGTAGTCCCTAATTTTGTTATTATGGGTTATATTATTTGCAACTGAATTCTAGTTTTTGCAGTTTTAATGTGAATTAATAGTTGCTAGTTACACATGCTAATTGGATGTGTAACTTCTAGATGCACATGCTAATTGGATGGTAACTAATGGTTACACATGCCATATGCATATGTAACTATTTATTACACTATTACACATGTATTTTGTATGTTAACAGCAGTTTACACATGCATCAATTTGATTCTTGTTGTCACATAAATTTACTGACTATATTGTGCGCTTATAATTGTGTAGCTATCAATCAATATAAAAGCAAACTTTTCAGGAGTTTCACAACGATGAAATCAAATAACCAGCTGGCTTCTGTAATGATTCGGACCATGCAAGGTGGATGGAGAATCTAAGCAATAAAAGGATCCTACTTTAACAAATATGACGACATTCACTATATGGTCAGATCTTCCCAAAGGTATGTAACTGCTTATTACACAGACCATATGGATGTGTAACTTTTTATTACACATGCCATATGGATGTGTAACTTCTTATTACATAAGCCATATGCATGTGTAACTGCCGTTTACACAAGCCATTGCATGTGAAACTGATTCTGTATTGCTAAGTGTATTGTTCTTTCAATCTCATTAAAGTTGCCTGCTTGTTGCTTCAGGTTGCCGATCACTACTACCAAAGGGACTTGAAGAGTGCAACTTTTACAAGGTCGAGCATTGTGCACATGAGTCTGGTGTTAAGAAAAGGAATTGACAGACTTTCTAGGAAACCCTGCATGAGTCTGCAGGGTTTAATAATGCAGTTGATCTTTGTTTTTGTTCTGCAGAAATCACAAGTATTTTTGATATATTAATGTTTAAGAGTTTGAATACTAGATCTACGTTTTTTTTATTTTCTGGTTATCAAACTATGAATTAGATATTTGTTTTCTTATCGGTGTTTTTCTTTGTCGAAAATCTGTGCAACTCCTTGATGATTTACATATTGTAATTGATTCTTGGGGAAATTATTGTAAGTGAAATGAATAATAAAGTAAAACTTTTATTTTTTGCATATTTTTTTATGTCTAACAGGCTAAATACACAAGCCATATTCATGTGTAACTTTTAATTACACATGCCAATATGCATGTGTAACCTATGATTACACAAGCCATATGCATGTGTAACTTTTGGATATATATCCCAATATGTGGTGGTGGTGGCGGCGGCGGCAGTAGGTTGGTGGTGGGTGGCGGACGACGGCGGTCATTAGTTGGTGATGGTTTTAAATTTTATTTAATTAGGGGTTTGATAATATGCATAAGGGTATGCACGTCTTTTAATATTTCGGTGCCTAGACTTAAACTTCTTTTAATTAAGGGCTTGATATTATGGGTAACCCATGGGTCATGCCTTAGCCTAATTTCCCATTATCTTTATTGATGGTCATCCGGGTATCACTACCTTATGGGTAGAATTGCCACAACATGGGTGTTCTTCATGAGGTTGCGATAAACCTCATAAACCAAGCAACCGATGACATAGTAAATGAGCAAGATGACGACCTTGTTAGTGTCCACACTATAAATTCAGAAGAAAATTTTAGTATGCTTACGATAAACTGAAATACAAAGTACTATGCCTTCAAATAATAATTTTGTTAATATTGCGAGTTCCGTCTCTTTGAAAGGAATTCACTGGACAAATTTATCTAAGGAGAAACGTAAAATTTATATACAAAGAGCAAGAAACGGAGAATGAGTGTCATCTCAAAAATTAAACATGGTTGTTTATACTAATTAATACTAACATATCTCTAATAGGTTAGCCTCATATTAAATATGTGGCAGTTGTCCAATATATTTATCATTGTGGTGGAGGATACTCCATCTTCCCCATAGGATAATTTTCAACCTGTTTTGTTTGGTACTAGGAAGAAAAATACCAAACCAAAACATGGAACTTACGTGAAAGCTTTTGAAAAGAATTTCCGAATAAATAGATTTATACGAGCTGGTTGATGTAATTTTTGTTTTTTTTCAATCCTCTTTCATTTCTGCTTCTTTCTTCAGGAGGTTTCGGCTTTATGTCCCATACTGTTTGTGTTTTTCTTTTCTATTTATTGACAAAATTTTGGATAAAAATATTTTTTATTAAGATGAAGTAGCGGATATTTTGGCGACATCAATCAAAGAGTAGATCATATTCAAAATACAAGTGACTATTTTACAAGCTTACCAGCCTTCCGAAGACTTGGATTTTTAAAATTCATAGCTAAAAAGGTGACACCAACTTCAGCATGACTTTCATAAACAAAAGTCTAAAGATCATTTCCTTAAAGTATATTAGCCATGCTTGTTATTCAGTTGCATCTGAATCAGCATTTAGTACCGAAAGCGTGTACTAGTCCAATGGAGAATATATTTATCATCTAGGACAGTTGGTGAAAAAGCGGGGGTACAACAACCACACCCAATAATTCGTTTGGAAATCTAAATAGACAAACTTCAATATACTTTCAAGAGAATCAACTAGACAGTCAGACTCAATCTAAAGAAAAGTATATCAAAGAGTTTTATATATCTCTTTCTCAATTCAATCTGCAATCAACAAATAGGAATTTGCGAGCCCGATTGAATATAAGAGAAGTAACTTGAACGGTACCAAAGACCAATATTCAAGGATCAATTAATTTCAATCAACAACCAAAGGTTGGATTTACCAATTGATCGATACAACACACAACCTGTGATATTTCAATTATATAACAAAAGATAAAGCGGAAAAGAAATAACAAAGACACCAGAATTTTGTTAACGAGGAAAACGCAAATGCAAAAAAATCCCGGGACCTAGTCCAGATTTGAACACCACACTGTATTAAGCCACTAAAGACACTAGCCTACTACCAATGAACTTCGGACTGGACTGTAGTTGAACCCTAATCAATCTCACACTGATTCAAGGTACAGTTGAGCTCCTTACGTCTCTGATCCCAGCAGGATACTACGCACTTGATTCCATTAGCTAATCTCACCCACAACCAAGAGTTGCTACGACCCAATGTCGAAGACTTGATAAACAAATCTGTCTCACACAGAAAAGTCTATTGAAATAGATAAATCTGTCTCTGAAAAGACGAGGGTACCCAAATATACCTCAATCTAAAACTTTTCCACCTATAAGTCCTTTCTCTGAAAGTGATTGTCTATGGACTAAGTCGAGACAATACAACTAATCGATTCACACTTCATGTGATCGTCTATGGATACGAGATCGAGACAATACGACAACAAGATAACTTGCCTGATTGACTATGGATACAAGATCGAGACAATACAACAACGAAGTATGTTTACTTGATAAAAGGTTCGGATTTAACCAAACACATAGGATTACTATCAAGTAAATAGGAATTAACGTTTGTGTATTTTACTTCTAATTATAATAAAAATAATTATAGTTGCGGAAATAGAAAAGTAAAAGACACATCAAGATTTTGTTAACGAGGAAACCGCAAATGCGAGAAAACCCCGGGACCTTGTCCGTAATTGAATACTCTCAGGATTAAGCCGCTATACAAAATCTAAACCAACTTCGTATAGTTGAGACCAGGCAACTAAACCTATAGTTCACCTAGTTCCGTCTGTATCCCCGCGCCTCCAACTTGTTAATAAGTTACGCACTTGGAACAATTCCTTTGGTTCGTATTCCAAACAGTAAAGGAACACCAAATATGTTCGGTAACAACTCTTTTCAATCAAGTGATATGAGTTCGACAAAAGGCTCTTCTGTTTATCCCAATAAACTCCTTTGTCAGGTCCTTAGATCCATCTTATCAACAACTACCAAAGTAATTGTTAAGATTTTGCAATCAATACTTTTAATCACAAAGAATTGTATTGGTGCCGATCTACTCAACTAATCAATCAAATCTATCAGAAAGATAAACCGATTATAGTTGGATCCTTTTCCATCCGATACAAGTATTGTGCACACCAAAGATTATGAACCCAAATCAGAAATATTCTTCGTCTTCAAATCTTCTTAGATCTTCAATAAACACATGCACACAATCAACTTGAATCTCTTGTGATTAATCACACACAAAACGGAATCTTTTAACAATGGATTATCACAAGACGTCTTTAGATCTACAAACAGTCTAAAGATACCCGTCGAAACTTCGATCTAGTTTGAGTGAATCTTATATCAGAAGAGAAGATTCTCAAGCATAAACAAACTAGGTGCAATCAAAGTTCAACAACCGTTAGTCAATCAAATCAATCAAAAACTAACAATAAACCGCAATTATCTAGTTTCCTACCAACGGTACTAATAGAGTTTCTCAATCCCAAAGAAGTCTTTAAACGGAGCGGCCGTAAGAGATTTCGCCTAATTAAGTTGCTTTCCTCTCCGAATAGGCGGCTCCACCAGTAACAACACAACTAGGTAGTTTTGCTGGCTTTGAGGATTAGTTTGCTCGAAATGCAAACTTCAATATTTATAGACCAAGGAAGTTTGGACACCAAGGAATTTCCAAAACCGAAAATATTTTCAAGATATGCAATATATTTCCAAATTCGGTTTCCATAATTCCTGAAAATGCTTTGTCCAAATATTGACCGAAAATCTCATTAGAAAATCTCCAATTAGTAAATGCACATTACCAATTTTTATTTTCTAAAGATATGCATTTTAATTGCTGGAAATTAAAAGCATATATAACTAAAAACCTTAATTAAAAGATTCTTAATTTATTTCGATTCGGGATTCTCCTTTAGCTATTAAGGAATATCTTTGAACAATAAAAGATAAGCGTTACTCACATGTTCAAAGTATGTCGACATCTTAACTTAGTAAATCATCTTTCATATTTACTATCTTGGAATCGATTTGCCACACTTCCAAACAAGTTTAGAATTGGTTCATCCGACTTCCACGAACTATGTGATTGATTATCCTATCAAATCACCAAACATGGGTTTCACGGTTCTACCAAAACAAGTTTCGGTTCTACCTCCATGTGGGTACTAGAAATAGTCACGCTAGTTACCAAAACTTGGTTGACTAGGTACTAGGATCGGTTCCCACATATATATGGTATCTAACTTGTATTTGTTGCATATGTCCCTAGGATCGGTTCCCAATAACTAAAAATGTGTTGCACATTTTCATAGGATCGGTTCCCAATAACTAGAAACTTGTTGCACCTCTTACAAGGATCGATACCCCTTTTGTGATCGGTTGCACCTATTACTAGGATCGTTTCCCCAATTACTAGAATTGGTCATACCAATTACAATAAATCGATCATACCATCTCAGGTGAAAAGGCGAGGGTACCCAAATATACCTCAAGCTAAAACTTTTCCTACCTATAAGTCCTTTCTTCGAAAGTGATTGTCTATGGACTAAGTCGAGACAATGCAACTAATCGGTTCACACTTCATGTGATCGTCTATGGATACGAGATAATACAACAACGAAGTATGTTTACTTGATATTAAGGTTCGGACTTAACCAAACACAATAGGATTGCTAATCAAGTAAATGGGAATTAACGTTTGTGTAATTTACTTTAATTATAATAAAATAATTATAATGCGGAAAATAAAAGTAAATGACACAACAAGATTTTGTTAATGAGGAAACCGCAAATGCAGAAAAACCCCGGGACCTTGTCCAGAATTGAATACTCTTAGGATTAAGCCGCTACACAAAATTAAACCAACTTCGTATAGTTGAGACCAAGCAACTAAACCTATAGTTCACCTAGTTCCGTCTGTATTCCCACTCCTCCAACTTATGAATAAGTCACGTACTTGGAACAAATATTTTGGTTCGTATTCCAAACAGTAAAGGAACAACATATCTGTTTGGTATCAACTCTCTTCAACCAAGTGATGTGAGTTCGACAAAGGCTCTTCTGTTTATCTCAATAAACTCCTTCGTCGGGTTCTTAGATCTATCTTATGTTCAACTTGTTAGGTTTTGTTCTGTCAAATTCTGGAATATTCCGGAATGGGTCAGAAACATTACTTGGGTGTTTCCCAAGTTATGTGGTTTCCTAGTTTGAGTTGGTTATCTATTTTAGGTAGAAAACTAACCTAGTAAGTTCTTGTGGAACAAGTTTGTTATAGACATCTTCTTCTTAAAGAGTCTACAAACATATGTTTGTGAGAGAAGAAAAGAGCAGCTAGGGTTCTTATTGTGGGAGATCTTTGAGTGACTAGTTCTTGTGAGGTAAACGCTTGTGTAAGAGTTTTTTCAAGGAATTAGTGAAATCTTTTGTTTGTCGAATTGTTTCTTGTTTCTTCTTAGTTCTCTATATTGTGTTTAATCGCTAGAACATCTTACTTGAGATGAACGTGTAGTAGTATTTCTATCTTAGAAGAAATATCTTCTAGATTGAACAATTGGTGCGGTGAGCGTGGATAGTCGAGAAGGAGTTGCTACGATGGAAAAGTATGGAGAATTGAAATTTTATCGTATGAAAAGGTTTGATGGGAATTCTGATTTTAGTTTATGGCAGATGAATATGAAATATTATCTAGTCGTGCTAGATTTTGATGATGCCCTAAAAGGTCCACCGATGAGGCAACGGAAAAAGAAAGATTCGGAAGAGGTGGAGTCATCAGAAGATATTACTGATGCATGGAAAAAGATGGATAAAAAGTGTTTGTTGGAGATTCAGCTTCATCTTGCAAGAAAAGTACAAGGTCATGCTGCAATCAAGGATGCTAAATCAGTGAAAACGAAACTTGACTATGGGATTCTCTTGAAAGTTTGTTCATGGCTAAAACAATGACTAATAAGATCTTTATTAAGGGTCTTTTACATGATATGAGGATGGAAGAGAACACTCAAAGTAATGGATCATATTTCGCCTTTGATTCATTAATATCCAAGCTTGAAGTCTGTTGGTGACAATTTGAATGATCAATACAAAGCTCTACATCCTGATCCGGATGCTCCCCAGAATCGTACAAGACGTTGTCATAGAATTTTATGAGTCGATCGTCATTTACTACATTAGAAGTATGCAACGCTTTAGCTGCGGAGGAGATGATGAGGAAGAGAGATCGGGTTAGTATTGTTTCTGAAGTGAAGATGCGTAGGTGATTGTTACAAGTGTGGTCAGCCAGGGCATTGTGCTAGAGATTGTCCTAGGAAGAAGGAAGGTTTTAGGAAAGCTTCGGCTAACTTTCCTAAAGATACTGCAGCCCTAGCGATGATATCGGAATAAGGTGATCGTGATGAGGTCCTACTGACGCCTGCAAATATTAAAAGTCAGGGAGGATGAGTATTAGATTGTGGTGTCGTTGTGCATGTTTGCAACAATAGTTCATTATACAACAATTATGAAGATTGCAGCGGGTTTGTTTACATGGGGAATGGCTCTAGATTGCTGGTTCATTGAGTCGGTGAAGTTTGCTTGGATTTGTTTGATGGCTCAGTTCAAACAATCACAAATGTTAGACATGTGCCGGAGATGAAGTGGAATCTAATTAGTTTACCTAGATTAGAATCACTTGGAATGAGATACTCTACTAAAGATGGATTAATGAGTGTATATCATGGCGATAATGTAATCTTGATGGCAAGACAGTGCAGGAATTTGTATAGATTACATGAAAGAGTTATTTGTGGTGGTGCTAGAAGTTTAAGAAATATATGTTCCGGTGGTGCTGATGCAACAAGGAGGAGGTTAGGCTTAGGTGGTGCTTCTAGACGAAAGTTCAAGACAACTCAACGGAAGGCGTCAGTGACTATGTCCTCTTTGGACGTAGCTTAATTATCAACCTAGATAATTGAGGGCCCTTATGGGAGGGCAGCCCTGAATAAGGGTGAGACAAAAGAAGATTTTCATACGCAAAGTGAAGAAGTAAGAAGAAAGCTGCTGGTTTTGTTCACGTCACAAAAGGTGGTGATTGTTAGGTTTTGTTCTGTTAAATTCTGGAATATTCCGGAATGGGTCAGAAACATTACTTGGGTGTTTTCCAAGTTATGTGGTTTCCTAATTTGAGTTGGTTATCTATTTTAGGTAGAAAACTAACCTAGGAAGTTCTTGTGGAACAAGTTTGTTATAGACATCTTCTTCTTAAAGAGTCTACAAACATCTGTTTGTGAGAGAAGAAAAGAGCAGCTAGGGTTCTTATTGTGGGAGAGCTTTGAGTGACTAGTTCTTGTGAGGTAAACGCTTGTGTAAGAGTTTTTTCAAGGAATTAGTGAAATCTTTTGTTTGTCGAATTGTTTCTTGTTTCTTCTTAGTTCCTTATATTGTGTTAAATCGCTAGAACATCTTACTCGAGACGAACATCTTGTTTCTTGTTTCTCCGTTTATCCCAATAAACTCCTTTGTCAGGTCCTTAGATCTATCTTATCAACAACTACCAAAGGTAATTGTTAAGATTTTGCAATCAATACTTTTAATCACAAAGAATTGTATTGATGCCGATCTACACAACTAATCAATCCAATCCATCACAAGGATAAACCGATTATAGTTGGATCCTCTTATATTGAAACAAGTATTGTGCACACCAAAGATTATGAACCCCAAATCAGAAATCTTCAATATCTTCTTTGTCTTCAAATCTTCTTAGATCTTCAATAAACACCTGCACACAACAACTTGAATCTCTTGTGATCAATCACGCACGTAACGGAGTGCATTAACAATGGATTATCACAAGATCGTCTTTAGAACTAACAACAGTCTAAAGATCCCTGTTGAAACTTCGATCTAGTTTGAGTGAATCTTATATCAGAAGAGAAGATTCTCAAGCATAAAAAAACTAGGTGCAATCAAAGTTCAATCACCGTTATTCAATCAAATCAATCGAAAACACAAGATAAACCGCAATTATCTAGTTTCCCACCAATGGTACTAATAGAGCTTCTCAATCCCAAAGAAGACTTTAAACTGAGCGGCCGTAAGAGATTTCGCCTAATTAGGTTACTCTCCACTCCGAATAGGCGGCTACACCAGTAACAACACAACCAAGGAAGTTTGCTATTACGAAGGATTAGTTTGCTAGAAATGCAAACTTCAAGTATTTATAGACAAGGAAGTTTGGACACCAAGGAATTTCCAAAAACGAAAATATTCTCAAAGATATTCAATATATTCCAAATTCGGTTTCCATAATTCCTGGAAATGCTTTGTCCAAAATATTGACCGAAAATCTCTTTGGAAAATCTCATTTAGTAAATGCACATTACTAATTCTCGTTTTCCTAAAATAAAATTAAAAACCTTAAATAAAAGATTCTTAACTTATTTATGTTTCGATCCTGGGATTTCCATCCTGTAGCTATTAAGGAATAAATTTGAACAATAAAAGATAAACATTACTGCACGTGTTCAAAGTATGCCGACATCCTTACTTTGTAAATCCTCTTTCATACTTACAACCTTGAAACCGATTTGCCACACTTCCAAACAAGTTTAGAATTGGTTCATCTGACTTTCAAGAACTATGCGATTGATCAAGAAACACTCAATCACAAGTCATGGGTTTCACGGTTCTACCAAAACAAGTTTTGGTTCTACCTCCATGTGAGTACTGTGCATAGTCACACTAGCTTCCCAAAATTCGGTTGACTAGGTACTAGGATCGGTTCCCCACATATATATGGTATCTAACTTATATGTGTTGCACATGTCCATAGGATCGGTTCCCCTTTGCCTAAAAACGTGTTGCACGTCCATAGGATTGGTTCCCATTTCTGCTAAAAACTTGTTGCACCTCATACAAGGATCGATTCCCCCTTGTGATGTGTTGCACCTCTTCATAGGATCGGTTACCCTTTAACCAGAGTTGGTCATACACAAATCACAAACTCGATCATACCATCTCAGGTGATTACTTAAGATCGGTTTCACTAATAAAAGTCATACCAATACATAAGTTAGGCCTTCGTGAATAGTTTTACCAAGAACACAAACAAGTCATGAGCGGTTATACTAAATCACACATATTGGTTGTTCACAAGATATGCAATGAATAACAATACCAATAACGCCCGGCGATTTCCTTTTCGATTCATAAACAAGTTTATGAACTTACTTCCTTAAAACACATGTATAAACATTGTTTCCTAGGATGAAATCCTCACCTCATACCCATACATAATCACAATAGCATCCAAATGATTATGTCGATGTCTTATCTAAAAAGTTTAATGGTTAAGAAATAAACCTCGTATTGTATTCCTTAATACTATGTCTATCTAGAGTGTTCATGCTTCGCAGTTTTGTTTTCAATATGCACGACTTGAAAGATACGTTTGGGAATGAAACAGTTCAAGTCAAATATCACTAACCTCAAGTGGAAGGATGATGTTGTCGTTGTAGCTTCTTACTTCTTCACTTCTTCAAGTCTTCGCAATACTTGTAATGTCTCATATCCTAATACTTTCAAGCTAACCTATACGAAGTTGACTCTAGTAAATAATCAAGTGACTCTTTAAATGATTTTTGGTTCACTAAAATATGACAACCAAACTTGACATACCAACGCTTGGTGGATTCAACCGAGCTATGCTCTAACAATCTCCCCCTTTGTCAATTTTAGTGACAAAACTCTTACATCATATGGATAAACAAATTACAAGAATTCATTACACATACGTTTGATTCCCAAATTCAATAATACAATAACCTGTATACATTCAATCCTTAAATGCCGTTGTTGACATTATAATAACAAAGCTAATACTCCCCTAAAGGTAAGATAGGTAGATTTTCAATCTGCACGTCTTTGTTATTCCCTTTGTAGTCCATGTAACTACAAGTATCAATATGATATGCTACTCCCCCTTAGTCTATGCTTTACTCTTTCGTTAGATATAACGTTTAAGCACCAATGTCCTTTCCCTTAGTGATACCAAATCAACATAAATCAATATTGAAAAAGCGGGGGTACAACAACCACACCAAATATTTCGCTTAGCAATTTGTATGGACAAACTCCAATATACTTTCTAGAGAATCAACTAGACAGTCATACTCAATCTAGACAAAAAGTATATCAAAGAGTTTATATCTCAATCTCTTGATTTGATATATACTCAAGCAAATATAAATATGCAAGTCTTTATCAAATACTAGAGAGATAACTTGGATGGTACCAAAGACCAATATCCAAGTCTCAATCAATTTAAATCAACAACCAAAAGGTCGGACTGAGTTCGCGGACTTGGCTCACGCCACCATTCCGGTTCTCTTGATCAACAAAGTTCGTAAACTTTGGTTCAAGGAATAAGGACTTATATATATATGTGTTTCCACAACAATGCTTATATCCTACCATGGTTATGTAATCTAAACTCTCATTTCAATCATTGAAACATTTTCAGAGGACGTTATATAGTTATTATTCACAAACCATTTTTTGTCAGAGCAATTTTCAAAGTGATTGAAACATAACATGACTTTCGTCACTAGGTAAAGATGAATTCGGCTAAAGCGAAAGCTTACCAACACATATTTCGAGAAATAGATAGACGAGAAAAACTCGGCTCGAAATACCAAATGTGTATAATCTTAGTCTATATAACCAAACGACTTTTGTCTCAAGATAGTAGATAAATATACTTTTGAGTGATAGATAAGTTCAAGTCTCCACATACCTTTTAGTCGATGAAGTTCCACCGGTTCCTTGAGTAGTCCTTCGTCTTGTATGATGATTGCCATGGAGTCCTTGAGCTCAACTACACTTTCTATCCTAGTCCGAGACCTTAGCTATAATAGACTAGAAATCAAGACTTATAGTTTTGATCACTAACATTGACAAACATGCTTGAGATAGCAACGCATGCGAGTTCGACCGAGCAATGCTCTAACAATCTCCCCCTTTGTCAATTTTAGTGACAAAACTATCAATACATATGGAATACAAAAAATACATAAATTAACTTTTGTAGCTCCTATTCCACATGTATAATCTTCAACATTACTCGAAATCTTCGTCACTTCCAAGTACTCCAATGATCCCAAAGGTTGTAAGTTTAGCATCATCGTTGTTCAAAATCCGTAGCTATAACAAGAAGAAAACAAGAGTTCTCAATCATTGTTATACAGTGTCATAGTATCATTACACAGCGTCAAAGTTCAATTGTATCACAACTTCAACAACAATACTATGGTGATATGTATCACTCCCCCTTAGTCAATACTCCATCTCACATGGAAACCACTCCCCCTTACATAATGATCCGAAAACCATATGTATTTGTAGTGTGAACTACATATTAATTCTCCCCCTTTTTGTCAATAAAATTGACAAAGGCAAAAGAACGGATCCTAATGAAATTTTTGAAAGAGACATTTCATGACCAAAATAAAGAAAACACATATCATCTTATTTAGATGCAATCATAAAGCCGAAGCTAAATGCATTCATCAAGGAGTTTAAAGATACAACCCCTCAAATATTCCACAGCCGCACTCCCCACAAAGATTTGGCAATTAAGCACAAGTTCAATTAAGAACTCTCCCCCATAATATGTCATTCCCGAAAGAACAACAAGAGCGACCTTAATTTCAAGAGAAAAGAAGGATTTCTTTGGACAAATCATATACAAGTATGAATTTGAATCCAAAATACTCAATTAAATTAACCATAAGAGAACCTATGATTAATTTAACCAGATATTCTCAACAGACGTGAACTTATGGAAACTCAAAAATACTCAATTAGATTAATCACAAGAGAACCCATAATTAATCTAATCGAAATACACAACCAAACTAATCACAAAAGTAATCAATTTAATTGGACATACTCGACATAAGAGAATCTATGGAGCAATGACTAAGTTAATCATAAGAAAACAATCAACCCAGTCAAAAGTGCTCAAACATAAGAAAACTTACGGATCCATAACTAAATAACCAAACAAGATGATTAATTTAGTTGATTATGCTCGACATAAAGTACCTTATGGAACAACAACAAAGCTAATCAAAATAATCAACTTGGTCGTTTAGTGCTCAACATAAGACACATTACAGAGCCTCACAGTAATACATAAAATATGGATCAGGGAAGATCAATTACTGCGGAATACACAAGGATTCATTCTATTTTCCATCACTATTTGCATAACGACATACAATAGACATAATCTTTGTAAACAAAAGATTTTAACCTATCTTCCATCAAAAATTGACAATATAGGCTTAACTTTTGTATTTGTCAAAAGTCTATTCATTCTTTTATCAATACATGCATATCAACATACGAAAGACTTTACTTTTGACAAGGTATGGGACAATAACAGTTCACGGATGCAAACGCACATATCCCATAATAATTTGCAATATATAAAACCATAAAGATTAATACTGCAAAAATCATCTTCCAAACAATTTTAGAATTTAAACAAATAAACCTAAAAACATGAAGATGAAAAACGTTGGACATAGCTATGTGTAATCACAATAATGGTTATTCCAAACTCTAGTTATTCTTCTAAACAAAAACAAGAAAAATAGAAGATTTACTAGACACATAAGCTAAACATGCTAAATCAAAACCAGACTCCTATGCCAAAGCCGGACACGAACTGAAGTCAATTAGACGTTTCAAGATCCTCATGAGTCTTGAGGTATTTGAGCTTGTGAACGACAGCATCCTCTGCAACTTTGGAGAGAATATCCTTATTGGGAAGTTCTTTAACACGGGTCTTCATGAGAACAAGGTCAGAATTAACTTTTTTCAACTCAGTTCTTACCACATCAAGACACTTCATTGTATCAACAAGCTATTGCTTTGGATCCTCAAATTTTTTGAGGAAGTCAAGAACTACTTCAGACGAAATCTCTTCAACCTCCTCAATATCCGAATAGGAATCAGGAGATTGGGGAAAATATCCTTCAACTTCAACAAAGGTTCCCTTCTCTTTATCGAATTCGAAATATACCGCATTATTAACAAAGTCTTCAGGTAAATCCCAAGAGCAGGAAGGAAAAGCCATTGATAACAAAAAGCCTAGAGTGAGAATATTCAACTCAATAGGATAGGTATATAAACAAGTTTCGATAGACTTAGGGTTTACAGGATTGGTTTGTGAGAGAACCCAAAAACCGTACGTGTACCCATAAGAAGGGGGTCCATAAAGCTTCTTCCAAAAAGATTGTTTGGAACCAGCACTTTGTTGATTCACAAAGTCCATGCTTTTATTTTTCAAAACAATTTGAAGGCATAGAGCCAAGAGTAAAACAATAAACAAGGACAGACATACAACAAATACTTATGTAAAGGTACTACCTGATGATCCATCTAAGAACGATAAGAGATTAGCTAGATAATCAGAGACACTTTACAAATAAGTATACCTAAACATTTCTCACTCAGTTAGGATTTCACAAGTGAGATTTCAACCTTGTGATTATTTAACACAAGTATGAGCCGTTGGCTCATTAAATGGACATTGCTTTTGGTTATCCTTTTCCTTACGAAATGTTGGAGGAAAACCATTATGATGTTAAAGGTGATCATAAAATTCATCCTTACAAAAATATGACTCAGAGAATTGATTCTTACCTGAAGAAAATCGGCTTCTTCCTGATACCTTGTTCACATCAAATGTATTATTAACTCCCCTTTTGAAGATGGAAAGATTCTGATCTTCTCTTAGATTGTTATGACATCTGTTATGAGTCAGAACATTTAAGGAACTCATAGAACTGACTTTCCTAGTAGGATACACAGGGTGAGTACTGAAACCAATTGGTTTAGACATATGAACGCCAATTATTCCTTTGAATGTTACGTCAAAGGTGGGTTGAAGATGAACAATGGAATTGTTACTCAACCTAGAGTTTCTCATTTGCCTGAACGGTCCTCTTGAATCACAAAAGGGACATACTTTCTAAATGTTAGAAAGCACTATCTTAACATTCTGTGGAGATTTCCTCCCTTCATGTAATGTGCACCATCTTTGACAAGAGGGTATAGGCACATCTTTTCCACAAGAAAAAGAGATTGACTTTTATTTTGGATCTTCCTCAGTCAAAATAGTAAATGATGAAGATGGTCTAGAGAACTTTTTGAAACATCCTTGAATTGAGAGCTTGTTCAAGCGATGTTTGATTTCCATTATATCCCTTTCAAGACTTGCCTTAAGAAAAAGCAAAGCTTCAGAGTTTTTGGAATTATAGTCTCTTATTTCTCCAAGAAGAATTTTGACATGTTGTTTCAATCGATCAGCTTGAACTTTAACAAAACTTATCATTAGTTCACTCTCTTTAGCTATTTCCCATTCATTTATAGAGAAGCACTCTTTTGAAGGGTAATCGGAATAACACATGTCGGAGCCCGTCTGTCTAGTTTGAACACAGAGTTCATCTATCTTTGAGATTGAAGAATCTTTCTCTTTAATAGAAATAGACGAGACAGAGCTTTTATTTCTGGTGACGCGTTTATCAGAGATAATACTCTTGTCCATAGAGTCAGATCGCTACAAACACAGACTTATAAGGTCTTGAACGTGTTTGCCTGCTCTGATACCAATTGAAAAAGCGGGGGTACAACAACCACACCAAATATTTCGCTTAGCAATCTGTATGGACAAACTCCAATATACTTTCTAGAGAATCAACTAGACAGTCAGACTCAATCTAGACAAAAAAGTATATCAAAGAGTTTATATCTCAATCTCTCGATTTGATATATACTCAAGCAAATAGAAATCTGCGAGTCTTTATCAAATACTAGAGAGATAACTTGGATAGTACCAAAGACCAATATCCAAGTCTCAATTAATTTAAATCAACAACCAAAATGTCGGATATTCTAATTGATTGAACAATGCACAACCTGTGATATTTCAATTATATAACAAAATATAATGCGGAAAAGAAATAACACAGACACCAGAATTTTGTTAACGAGGAAACCACAAATGCAGAAAACCCCCGGGACCTACTCCAGATTGAACATACACTGTATTAAGCCGCTACAGACACTAGCCTACTCCAAATTAACTTCGGTCTGGACTGTAGTTGAAACCCAACCAATCTCACACTGATCTAAGGTACAGTTATGCTCTTACATCTCTGATCCCAGCAGGATACTACGTACTTGATTCCCTTAGCTGATCTCACCCACAACTAAGAACGACCCAAAGTCGAAGACTTTAATAAACAAATCTGTATCACACATAAAAGTCTACGGTAATAGATAAATCCGTCTCCCACGAATATACCTATGAGTTTTGTTCCGTATTTTGATAAATCAAGGCAAACAGGAACCAATCGATAACCCGGACTTATATTCCCGAAGAACAACCTAGTATTAACGATCACCTCACAATAATCTTAATCGACGCAGAGAAAAAGGTATTGCGGAATCACAAACGATGAGACAAAGATGTTTGTGACTTCTTTTTATCTTGCATATCGGAGATAGAAATCTCAAGCCAATTATTACAATTGTACTCGTACGATTGAAACAACAAGATCAGATCACACAACTACGAGAAAGTAGTATCGATCTGGCTTCAAATCCCAATGAAGTCTTTAAGTCGTTAACCTGGTTTAGAGAAGAAAAACCCAAGGTTAAAGGAGAATCGACTCTAGCTTATACAACTAGTATCACATGTAAGGTGTGGGGATTAGGTTTCCCAGTTGCTAGAGTTCTCCCTTTGTAGATGGGACAAAACGATTTACTGGTTTTTACGGAATTGAGGAGATGATCGTACGGAGGAGACTCCTTGAACCGAGCGAAATGTTTAACCTCACACAGATGCACTGCAAAAAGGGAGTGCTTTGAATTCGAGAGATCAATCTGTAGTACTCCGGCCTAAACCAAGACAATGGCCGTTCCAGAGTAAATTCGGTCACAAGAGAGGATGGGTCGATCTGTAGGAGGGAAGCTGAAAAATGTGTGAGATCAATGGTGATCGAAGATTGTAGGCGTGTTGTGTATTATGAGAATAAGATAAATTCTGAATGATTGAATTTTCTCTGTTGAGAGTTGGATTGTTAATCTCGCGTTGTCTGTTTGACGTGAGATTGTCCCTGTTTCAATCATCATTCAGAGACTTATTTATATTGTTGGAATTGAAAACACCATGATCTCATGAAGTGTGACAGTTGATGGAATCAAAGAATGGGGAAGTGGAAATCGTGTTAAAACCAGTTGCTCAACGTGCGGAGACTTGGTTAATTTTCCACCACTACTTTGTTAACTCCTTCGACTGATTGCACGACTTGATCACATTCTCATCGTGTGTATGAACACACGTGCCGTAGGCCGCCATACCAAAACCCTAGTTAATATCCCCCATGTGACACGATTGATGTCTCGTGTGATTGTGGAATCTGCAAGGCAGACGTGTATTTAATTAGTCAGTTGCTCACTTCATGACTTCATGGGACGATGAGTCCTTGTTTTGTTGAGTCGAACGTGGTTTGGAAATATTCTGAGACTCATGAATTGAACATGTCTGTTGAGACAAAGATACGATGTGTGAATAAGTTAACATGAGCAAATATTGCTCATTCGATGAATTGTTGAATATTGATAGTTGAACCAGTATTCCTTGGTTTGAGCAAATATTGCTCATTTGAGCAAATGTTGCTCATTCGATGAATTATTGGTAGCATGACCAAATAAGATATTGGCATTTGAACCGACTATGATAAATAAAGTTTTGATCACGGGTTCAACGTAAAATTATTAGCATTTGAATTTGGAATCATTAACCTTGGACTCAAAACCCTAATTTGATCAATTGATGATTAACTGATGGTTTATTGAAAATTAACCACGGAGCGAAGGAAGTGTCGGATACATGGGATTATGGATAAACCATGTAGTGCCCAGATGCTCACATGAGCAAATATCGAGGTCTCCTGAAGACCAGTTGATTTGATGATGAAAGGATGATTAAATGTTGGTTTAATCATTTATTAAAATAATGCTGAACCTTAGGTGATAAAACCCAATTAATTATGAAGAGATGAGGGACCGACCAAGGGGTCATGAAACCGGCCCTGGGTGTTCATGGGATCAATTGATGATCGTTCCATCAAGTTCCAAGTTGTTCAGAAGAGTTTTGGACCTAATACGTGCAATTGTGCAAATTAGGTCAAATCATGAGAATACGTGGGACCGGCTTCTTGCAAGCCAAAGAGCCAACCTTGGTCGGTCAAGGTAACATGCTCACGTCACCAAAATTTCCGTATGTTAATTCTGAGAATTTTGATATTTTCTGATGTGCATTTGAGCAATCATTTGAGAAAATATAAAGAAATCAGGGTTTTTTGACGAAATCATCAAAACTTCATGAGATGAAGGAAAAATAATAAAAAGTGAGGGAATCATGAAGTGTGGGACCGGCCATGGCCAAGGCATGACTGGCCATCCAAGGAGCTTGGTCCCACACGTTTTCCCCAATTTTCATAATATTTTCATGATTTTAGGGAAATATGATAAAACCAAGGAATTTGTTAAAACCAAGGAGTTTTTGTTGAAATCAAGGAGTTTCCATGAGATGAAGGAAACAAAAATAAAAATAATAATAAAATAAGGGCGTGTGGGACCAGCTTGAGCATGGTTGGACGGCTAGGGCCCGGTCCCGTGAGTTTTCCCTTATTTTATGTATTATTTCATGATTTGAAGGACTTTTCATAATTTGAAAGAATTTTCATAATTTGAAGGAAATATTATGAAATCAAGGAATTTCATAAAATCAAGGAAATAAAAATAATAATAATAGAATAAGGGGTTTGTGGGACCAGGCTAGGGCATGACCGTCCGACTTGGGCCGGTCCCACAAGTTTCCTTAATTTTATGTATTTTTGTGTATTTTCCCATAATTTGAAGGAAACATCATGAAATCAAGGAATTTCATGGGATTAAGGAAACATGAAAATATAATAATAATAATAATAAAATAGGGTGTGTGGGGCCAGCTAGGGCATGACCGGCCGGCTATGGCCCGGTCCCACGGGTTTTCCTAATTTTATATTATTTTTCATGGGATCAAGGAAATATCATGAGATTAAGGAGTTTTCATAAGATTAGGGAAATAATAATAAAATAATGAGGAACCATGAGGCGTGGGGCCATCCGGGATCAAGGCATGGCCGGTTGGCCAATAATCACGGCCCCACAATATTTTCCTAATTTTATATTATTTAAAGTGTGAAGGAAAACCATGAAAGCGAGGAGTTTCCTCAAAACGAAGGATATTTGTTCAAATAAAAGGATTTTCATGAGATCAAGGAAAATAATAAAATATGATAAAATATAGAACTGATCACGGCATTACTGGCTGGTCGGTAAGCCAGTCCCCTAGCGCCTTGACTATTATTTTATTATTTTCTTTCCTATTTGCATAGGTTCATCGTCTCGTCGTATTTTGAAATACTTGTCTGTTCATTCAGGTGTTTGTTAATGCATTATTTGTCGAATACATTTACACCATTTGGTTGGGGCTTACTCGAAGGTAACTCGAGATGCCCATGTGTTGAATATTTATTACTAACCCATGGAATTCTACTTTAGGAAGAACCATAAATTGAAGTAACGAAATATTATGAAAATATCGAATATTTTCCAGGGATTTGAATCCATTGATTCTTGAAAATAATTAATTAATGGCTCTATACTAGTACAATCGTCTAGGAGCGTTAATTATTCAGGAATTGAGTTATATGAGCTTGTTGAAGCGTCATACTTCTTTCGTATAGTCAGGGAAAACATTGTTACATCCTGAAGACGTTATTGCTCTATACTAGCAGGCAAAGTTGTCTAGGAGCCGTCTAATCTTTCGATTCTATATAGAAGTAATTCGAAATTGCTCAAAGTATTCATGAGATATGTTGTTGCCTCATGAGAGACTACATATCTATATATACTACGAGAGACAAGTATTCTCAGTCAGAGATTCTCATAGCATGATCTTTCATGCTTTCGATAAGATACACGAGCCTCAATATTCATCTGATTGCTGGATCAGGAATACATATAAGTATGGGTTTACGATTTTAGCCTTTGTTGAAAATCCACCATCTACACCCTTATATAGTCTTTCAAATCAGGGTTTGCAATCAATGTTAGCTTGGTAACAAAGCATTCAATATTCACCGTTAGATGAAAACCTGATTAGATTCAAGCTAATATTTCTCAACCGTTAGATCGAAAACTTAGCTTGTTATACACACATGAAATGCACGTTTATAGGCTTGTGTAACCGTACCCAAACATGTACATTTGTTGGTTCAACAGTAGTTAACCAAAGGTTAGCCATATAAGAAATTTCATATCAACCATATTCTTCTTCACCATAACTAGTCCAAATGACTCAAATGAACTAGTTAGAGAGTTGTTCAATTGCTTAGATCTTTATGTAACTACACAAGACACAATTGAAGCAAAAACAATTTGATTCACTCGAATCGGTTCATGAACTTTATAGCCACGGTTTGCAAAAGCATTCCTTAGTTTATTTAAACATGAGTTCAAGAACAATCGTTTTTAGATATAACCAACTCAAGTTCGCGGACTGGGTTCGCGGACTTAAGTTCACGGAAGGAGTTCACAAACTCGAGCAGAAATTCTTGGGTCGAGAACTTCCGCGAGTTCGCGGACTTGGCTCACTCCACCATTCCGGTTCTCTTGATCAACAAAGTTCGCAAACTTTGGTTCAAGGAATAAGGACTTATACATATATGTGTTTCCACAACAATGCTTATATCCTACCATGGTTATGTAATCTAAACTCTCATTTCAATCATTGAAACATTCTCAGAGGACGTTATATAGTTGTTATTCACAAACCATTTTTCGTCAGAGCAATTTTCAAAGTGATTGAAACATAACATGACTTTCGTCACTAGGTAAAGATGAATTCGGCTAAAGCGAAAGCTTACCAACACATATTTCGAGAAATAAATAGACGAGATAAACTCGGCTCGAAATACCAAATATGTATAATCTTAGTCTATATAACCAGACGACTTTTGTCTCAAGATAGGAGATAAATAGACTTTTGAGTGATAGATAAGTTCAAGTCTCCACATACCTTTTAGTCGATGAAGTTCCACCGGTTCCTTGAGTAGTCCTTCGTCTTGTATGATAATTGTCATGGAGTTCTTGAGCTCAACTACACTTTCTATCCTAGTCCGAGACCTTAGCTATAATAGACTAGAAATCAAGACCTATAGTTTTGATCACTAACATTGACAAACATGCTTGAGATAGCAACGCATGCGAGTTCGACCGAGCAATGCTCTAACAAATATCAATATCACTTGTTTACTCCATATATTTCTCCCCCTTTTTGTCACAAAATGACAAAGGTACGAGCAAATAAAAGAAAAAACCGAAAGGATCTTACAAATCTCACAAGACTTGCAACCTATAAGAGTTAAGCACGAGGGTTCCACACACCATTTTTGATAACCAATATCAAAACCGAAACTACACAGTAATTTTGTTTTGATATGTTACCAAGGAAACAATTGCCCGAAGCAATTTTCCCTAATAGTTTAGCAAACCAAAAATCGACTAAGCACCTTAGTTCCTTTGCTAAACCGATTGCACAATTACAATCGCTTGTTCGATAAGACCAAAATAAAGATCAAAATTGACTCTATTTTTCTCATGAGGCTCTAATTATCCATATAACTTAGACCTTTCACTTTTAAACAAGACAAGTACTAGGTTAGTTAAATATCATTTCTTGTTAAGGAATTCGATTAGACTTGAATAACCGAAACCTCCACTTTGATAAGTCTAACTAAGATCAGAAATAACTTAGTTTTTCTTATCCGGAATCAAATCGGACTAAACAATTCATCCCGAAAAACTTTTCTTTTGTTAAGCCATAAACAATTCATACAAACCAAATAAATCAACTTGCATAATTATTTATCTCAACCGGAAGCAATTGAAACAACATAGGCATTAAAGCACCACAATTGCACCGAAATTTTGTAAGCCTAAACGATTGATACCAAACAATAAAGCAAGATAACAATAGTTTTTCTTAACCGGAAACAATTGAATCACACACACATCCATACACAAATAATGGAATAAAACATCAATTGTACCGAAATTTTGTTAAGTAAAAGCAATAAATGTATGCAATAAAATCAGGCTTTTCTTAAACTGGAAAACGATTAACTAACAAAGTCGTTACCTCAAATTCGCATCCTCTTCTCCAATAATATTTGCATCTTATTCTTTCCAGGGAGAATTGATACCAAAATATCACTATGTTGTCATCCTGTTGCAAGACAAAAGAACAACAACAACCAACCTTTACCAGGGAAAGCTTGAAAACCGGTTTTAACTTATGCAATGCAAAAGCTGAAACCCCGAAACACATATGCTTTTATGCTAAACCAAACGATTCAACATATTGTGACTTTTTCACATATTGTTTCAATCAGAACCCCTCATGATCCTTTGATAAAGCCTACCAACATGGGCTAGAACTTAATCCTGCTAAACCAAAAAGTCACCCAAACCATAAGGGTTCACAACATATGAGATCGAATATTAAGGTCATGAAAACCGAAATCAAACATACCATAAACATACATAGCAATAAAATAAAGCATTCAAGCACAAGCTATGTAAACGAAAATCTATCACAAGAAAAATTATAAACCAATAATTTTATTCATAAATAGATAGTTTTATTCATAATAGACCTAATACAATTATTGAAAGAAATCAAAAACTGATGTCTATTTTCCTTTCTTGACGACAAATTAGTCTTCAGTCTTTTTTGTTCTCTTTTAGAAACTCATTATTGATCGTTGGGATCTTCTTGAGTCTTGTTCTTGTTCATGAGATATCCATTGCTATAGGTTTTTAGAAACTCATTATTGATCTTGATGTTGGGTTTTAATATTTTTCCATCTCAAGAGTTGCACAAGACCCGGATCATTTATATACCCGTGGGTTTTTGCCGTTGTGGGTGCCAATCGTGGGTGCGAGGTTTCTAAATACGAAAAACCCGCTCTAATTTTCTCCCAAGGGCTCGCTCCTAGAGAATGTGGAACATATGAGATATCCATTACCATCAAAAATAGGTTTGATCATGCCGCACGCGAGAGCGGACTCCAGATTGTAATCTTGAAAATTTCTTTTGAGTTCCACTCGGTATATCTAATTTTTGGATTATATCGCGGGTTTGATGATTCCCCATTGTTTGAGAGACGGGGTTGGTTTAATGACTTTGTGGGTTTTTCTCATCTCCATGTGCAGCCCTATCTCCAAAGCTTTTTCCCATTGCATTTTCACACAATTTGGTGATGAGACAAGGATATCCAAGATTTCTATGGAATCATGTGGTATTGAGAGATTCAATGATTTTAATCATTTGATTGATAATTAATCCACAAATATCAATTTGTTTTTTTCCTTCTAGAAGGTAGTATATAAATTCAGCAAATTCTCTACTCCATTGTGAAGAATCTCTTGTACAAGCAAAGAGAGTTGCTACGGCAAGTTTACCGAAAATCCTTAAGTATAAAGGTACATCTTTGGTTATCATCTTTCCCCTTTTCCATTCGACAGTTTTACCAGTGATAAGTTTTGAAATGTTATCGTGCTCAATTTCAGAACCGGTAATCATATGATTCCCCTTCACATTGTAATTGATGATTTTTGATATCACTTTTCTGTCGACATGATGAACAATACTTCCAAGCAAAGTACTAACAGTAAGTTTTTCATGATTAATATTGTGAATATTAGCATTTTTTTTTTACTATATCAGGTGAATATTTTTCAAACCCGAACATATTTTCCCAGATTCGGTCTTGAACAAACTTCACATAATTAGTTTCTGAAACGTCTGGATCGAACCTTTTCTCAGCAGTGAATCTTACTCCCCTTAAAGCTTGATATCTTTTAAAGCATGTACTATCCACGAAGATTGTACGATCATGTTTGTCTTTGATCAAGTGAGGATACTTGATTTTCTCAATATCTCCAGGAGGAATAAAAGGGTTTAAAACCAGTTTATCTGTTTCAGAGTTTTCTTCCCGTGATTTCCTTTTTCTCATATTTGCGAAAATATGAAAAACCCTAGTTACGGTTTTGATCAATCTTCCCCAATATGTTTGAGCACATAGCAAGAGATTATCTTTTATAGGAAGAATAGATATCAAAAACCGGAAATAACTAGCTTTAGGAAATTCTACCAAAATCGGAAACCAAGGCTTGTGGGGAACCAATTCCGATTTTATATCTAGGTCTTTCTTTTGAAAAACCGTTTTTATGGTATGGATCTTTATTACCGATTGATTCTATGCTTCTGTTTAATGTTTACTCTTTTATTACCAGAATTTGATAACATCATTTGAAATTCACTTAAGAATTTTCTACTAGAGTATCCAGAGATAATTTTGAACAAAATATGATATTTATTAAATACCATTAGAATCATAATCCCTGTAACATTTTAAAAGATCACTTGCTTCATTAAAACAGTTGTGAGGTGTATGAAGCAATACATTGTTAATAGAATTATTAACCGAAAACTCATTCCTTGTAGGATTACACATTTTCCAAAATCGCATCCTAGATAGCGATACATTGACAGTCTTTGCTCTGAAAATGTCCATATATATACTTTGGTAGTTCATCCAAAATATATTTAAGATTCCAGATTTTTCAAGAACACAATGGTCATGGTTCATATAATAATGAAAAATTCTGAAAGGAATCTTATGCATTTTCAAGATACATCCTGTTTCATAGAGAATTGTATCATTGTTGCAGTTAGTATCAAACACAATGATATACAACCCTATCGGATCCAAAGGATTATGTAAGTCACCCAAGACATACATAAACATAATTCCAATTCCTAAAACATTTAGGAATAAGAGTATTACATACTTCATTCGTGTCTTCCACCACGATTTTTTGAAGTAGTCAAATCCCGTTGTTACGTTAACTGAATCAGACATAGATTCAATTTCTTATAGTTGGATCGCACCAAACACAGATTTTTAGATCTTTTCATGTTTTCCTGCTCTGATACCAATTGAAAAGATGAGGGTAACCAAATATACCTCAATCTAAAACTTTTCCACCTCTAAGTACTTTCTCCGAAAGTGATTGTCTATGGACTGAGTTGAGACAATACAACTAATCGGCTCACACGTCGTGTGATCGTCTATGGATACGAGATCGAGATAATACGACAACAAGATAACTTGCGTGATTGACTATGGATACAAGATCGAGACAATACAACAACGAAGTATGTTTACTTGATAAAAGGTTCAGACTTAACCAAACACAATACGATTACTATCAAGTAAATATGAATTAACGTTTGTGTATTTTACTTCTAATTATAATAAAAACAATTATAATTGCGGAAATAGAAAAGTAAAAGACATAACAAGATTTTGTTAACGAGGAAACCGCAAATGCAGAAAAACCCCGGGACCTTGTCCAGAATTGAATACTCTCAGGATTAAGCCGCTATAAAAAATCTAAACCAACTTCGTATAGTTGAGACCAAGCAACTAAACCTATAGTTCACCTAGTTCCGTTTGTATCCTTGCGCCTCCAACTTGTTAATAAGTCACGCACTTGGAACAATTCCTTTGGTTCGTATTCCAAACAGTAAAGGAACAACAAATATGTTCGGTAACAACTCTTTTCAATCAAGTGATATGAGTTCGACACAAGGCTCTTCCGTTTATCCCAATAAACTCCTTTGTCAGGTCCTTAGATCTATCTTATCAACAACTACCAAAGTAATTGTTAAGATTTTGCAATCAATACTTTTAATCACAAAGAATTGTATTGATGCCGATCTACTCAACTAATCAATCAAATCTATCACAAAGATAAACCGATTATAGTTGGATCCTTTTCCAGCCGAAACAAGTACTGTGCACACCAAAGATTATGAACCCAAATCAGAAATCTTCTTCGTCTTCAAATCTTCTTAGATCTTCAATAAACACTTGCACACAATCAACTTGAATCTCTTGTGATTAATCACATACAGAACGGAATCTGTTAATAATGGATTATCACAAGACGTCTTTAGATCTACAAACAGTCTAAAGATCCCCGTCGAAACTTCGATCAAGTTTGAGTGAATCTTATATCAGAAGATAAGATTCTCAAGCATAAACAAACTAGGTGCAATCAAAGTTCAACAACCGTTAGTCAATCAAATCAATCGAAAACTAATAATAAACCGCAATTATCTAGTTTCCCACCAACGGTACTAATAAAGCTTCTCAATCCCAAAGAAGTCTTTAAACCGAGCGGCCGTAAGAGATTTCACCTAATTAGGTTACTTTCCTCTCCGAATTGGCGGATCCACCAGTAACAACATGATAGACACATTTTTGTGTCTAATTTGATCTCAATACTATATATTGTTGGCACTCGATTTTGTACTAATTTTGGTGTTTTATGTGCTTGTAGGTGTTTTTGGGAAATAAACATTTTTGGAAAAATTCGGCTCGAAAAGTTGTTAAAGGCATCCCGGAGGACATTTGCTAAACGGACTCTCATTTTGGATAAGGGGCACCCAAATGATAAGGGGTACCCAAAGGATATTTGCACCCCAGGGCACCAAGTGATATTCGCACCCCAGCTGTTGTTAAGGGGCAACCATCTTCTTCACCATTTGAAATGATTTTTGGCGAGAAGGTATGTGTAAAGACCTGAGAAGTGCTGTGAAGATTTTGGGCGTGTTTGAAGGAGATTAAGTTGCTGTGAACGACTCAGAATACCCTGTTTCAGCTAAACAGGACTGGTAAGTCCATCGGAATCGAATGAAATGAGCCGCAACATGAACTCATAGAAATCAGGGGAGTTCGTGTAAGGAGAGGATAATCACGGGATTACAGCGAGATAAACGAGTGCTGCTCGTGTTGGATAGATATTTGTCTCTGAAGAAGCGTGGAGGGATTAAATAAGGAAGACTCGACAGCTGCAGACGCGTGAAGAATCAACAAAAGGAAATTATCCCGTGAAAAATATTTTTTATTACTACGGAGATATTTTGGAATTATGAGGAAAGATCTTGTCACTGTTGAGTATAAAAAGGGTCTTAGGGTAGCAGAGAAAGGGAGGGAGAGCTTGGGGAGAGTTTAGAGCGTCAACAGAGTGATAATCGAGAGTTGCAGAGAATATTTTTCTGCTCCTGTGTAAGACGAAGAACAGATAGCCAAAGACCGTCATTCTTCAACAGTGTTAACGACTCGCATATGTGGGTCGTAGTTTGGAGGCAGACTTAAAGAAACAGTAACAGAGACAGTTAATATTTATCGTTCTCTGTAACAGTTCGGTTTGTAACAAAAATAATTGTTACAAATCCGATTTTTCATTATTTCTCCCTTATTCATCATTTGTAAACCATTTTTGAGCTATGAAATCAACTTTTGAGCGTGTTTCCAACATGATGAGCTAAACCTAATCCTTGGGGGCGATGGAGGAAGCTATCTTTCCAATGAAAAAGTGGTAATTCTTAATTATTTAATTTGTGCAATTTTTAATTATGATTATTTTCCTAGATTAAAAATAGATTTTATGATTTTTGTTAAACAATTGTATTTTCTATTGATGGAATATGCTTAGCCTAAGGTTTTGATATCCCATGCTTTGGATTAACATTTGTTGTTTCTAAAAAATCTACTTTTGCAATAGTTGAGAATCAAATTGAACGTGTGAAATTGCATGATTGTAATTAGTATCACTTTGGAATTGGTAAATAGCGGAATCCTAGCCCCAACCTCTCCATAATTTCCAAACAACTTTTTAATTGAGCTTGTTATTTTTATTTACAAAAAATAAGTCTAAAAAATCTGCTTTCACAAGTCTCAACGAACCTTTTACTACAACATCATTGAAAATATTCATCAATTTTTGGCGCCGCCGACGCGGACTTGTCTTTAGGCTAGAGTTTTTAGATTTTATTTTAGGTTTTTATTTATTTGTTCTTCTTTACGTTTTTGGGTTTTTGTCTTTTCCTTTCAGATTTTGGGATTTGGAGCGAAAGAAAAATTTGCCAAAGCTTTTGGTGGATACTTAAAGATTTGGAGTTAAAGACAAAGCGAAAGGAGCGAAAGAAGAAGATTTTTTTTATTTTATATAAAAAAAAGATATATATATATATATATATATTTTAAGACTTTCCTTTTCTTTTGTACTTTATTTTTGGACTTTGGACTTGGACATTTGGACATTCTTTTATTTTTAAACCCTATGGAAGGGTAGTATTAAATATAAACTGTGTGCAGAGAAGGAAGACGATTACGATATCGTCTCGGCCCCTCGGGTTCGTACATGACATAGGAGTCGTGGCCCGAGTCGACTGCAACGGTTCATCCCCCGTCTGGAACAGGAGGTAAGTTTGTCGAAACACTCGCGAATCCCCTGCCAGCGAGTTATTGTCTTCCTTCGTGTGAATATATGCCGAGGACTTGAAAATGGCTGTTTTAATTTCCTAGTAAAGGGCAAGGACTGGCCATATAAGATAAGGGTTCGGATTTCATCACCGTTCTCTTCTTGCCCGCCTTAGGAAAACGATACTTAACGCGAACCTAAGCTTTAAAATTTGGAATAGAACGAGACCGATAGGGTAACGAGCTTATTAGGAAAGTCATTCGAAAAATATTGGTTACTCTTTTAGCATACTTCGAAGTTCATGATGGTTTCTGTGGAGTTGAATGCGTGACTGCGCCGCCTTGTAATAGCGGTGAGGCCTTGGGTATCAAAGCTCCACGGAGCTTTCCTCGCCTTGATTCAACTTACTTTGACTCGGATTGATCCAGAGGGGTTTGCTTAAATTGTAACGAATTCCCTTTCGAACGATTAGAAGCTGGTCTAGAAACAATCTAAGTGGAGCCATCATGCTTTTTGTTTGCTAGAATTCAATAGGTTTGCTGTGGTGGAGTCAGCCTTGTTTGTGTTTGCATAGAACTTCCCTTCCTTTTAGGATTTATCTTTTTCTTTTGTTTTGTTTTTCTAGTGTATGCCCGAGGTCATTAGAGAACGGGCTTGGAAAAGAAACACTCTAGGTCGTTTGATTAGTGACAAACCTAGTAGTTCTTCTTGTGAAGGCGGGGAACTCGAAGACTCTTCTTTTGAGAGCCCCATTTTTGGAAACTTCAGTTTTGAGAATCTGTCTCTTCTTGAGGAAAGTACCCTAGTACTTCAGTTGTTCCAGCGATGGCAACTTTGAAAGATTATATGTTCCCAACTGGGACCAACCGAGCTTCATGCATTAAATTGCCAGCCAATACGGCTAACTTCGAGATAAAAGCTAGTATTCTTCAGATGATCCCTATATTCTTAGGAAAAGATGATGAGAACCCTTATTTTCATATTAGGGACTTTGAGGAAATTTGTGGGACAGTTAGAATAAAAGACCTTACTGATGAAGTTTTAAAACTTAAGATGTTCCCCTTTTCCTTGAAGAATAAAGCCAAGACCTAGCTAAACAACCTACCATTTGAATCCATTGAAACATGGCAGGAACTTATTGCTGCTTTCTATATGAAATTCTACCCTAAGCATAAAACTGCAATACATTAGGCGAGAAAATTAGTGCTAGTGTGCAACAAGAGGGAGAGTCTCTTTATAGGTTTTTAGAGAGATTCAATGATCTCCTATCTCGGTGTCCTCACCATGGATTTGATAAGATGAAACTTGTAGGGATTATTTATGATGGTTTAGACTATTCGACCAAAGCCATGGTCGAGTCTATGTGTCTTTGGTGAGTTTACTAATAAAAGTGCTGAGGATGCCTTTACCTTCTTAGGAGTTGTTGGTGAGAAATCCCAACAGGGGGAGTCTTGTGTTGAACCCCCCTAAAAGACTCTTGATCAATAGAAGTAGCACCAATGTGGTAGATACAAACTTCGGGACAGATGCTAAGTTTGCTGCTTTATCTAGAAGGTTAGAAGCTTTGGAATTGAATCAACCTAAAAATAGGCCCCTTGTTGAACCTAATAGAACCTCTCAAGTTTCTAGTTGTGGAATAGAGCCCGATAGCGCATTTTGGGAAGGTCAAGTTAGTGAAGAGAAAGCTCATGCTGTCTATAACAATGCTAGGTTTGAGAACCGTCAGAAGTTTGATCCATACTCAGAGACCTACAACCCTGGTTGGAGAAACCATCCTAATTTCTCTTGGTCTAAGGGCCAGAATCAAGGTCAGTCTAGTAATTCTCAGCCTCCCCCAGGTTTTGGTTATAATAAGAATTCTTCAGGTCAAACCCAGTTCCAGAACCCTTATGAGAATAGAATGACTAGCTTAGAGGAATCTCTCAGTATATTAAAAAAGAGCCAGGATATGTTAACACAAAGCCAGGAAATGTTAGTAAAGAGCCAAGTTAATTTTCAAGAGGAAACTAAGCAGAATTTTAAGAATAATTCCCAATCTCTTGCTAAGTTAGAACTTCAAGTCGGCCAAATAGCTAAGTTTCTCACCGAGAGAGAAGATGGAAGGTTCCCTAGTCATACTGATCCTAACCCTAAAGGAGAGAAATCGTACAATCATGTGAATTCTATTACAACCCTTAGGAGTGGAAAGAAAGTTGACAATAAGGTCGCCATGCCTGAAAGTGAGCATGCTGTAGTTCACCCTTCTGAGCCAGAAAATGAGGTAACTGATAGAGTCTCTAAAGAGACCAATGAGGGTCATATTGAGCCAGGCTTTGTTCCTAGAGCCCCATATCCGCAGTTGTTAGCCCCAACAAAGAAGGAGTCGACATTCAACGAGATAATGGAAATATTTAAACAGGTGAACATCAATATTCCGTTATTAGAAGCAATTAGGCAGATGCCTGCTTATGCCAAGTTCCTTAAAGATCTTTGTACACGAAAGCGTAAGCTTAATGTCCAAAAGAAAGCCTTTTTAGCTGGTCAAGTAAGTTCCATTCTTCTGAACCAAACACCCCTAAGTATAAGGACCCTGGATGCCCCACCATTTCTTGTGCGATTGGTAATCACATGGTCGATAAAGCTTTACTTGACTTAGGAGCTAGTGTTAACTTACTCCCCGTATCATGTATACACCCGGCTAGGTCTTGGTAAGTTGAAACCGACTAAAATGACACTTCAATTAGCCGATAGGTGCAGTAAAAAGTCCCCCGTGGTGTCATAGAGGATGTTCGATTGAGGTTGATAAGTTTATTTATCCAGTGGATTTCGTTGTTCTAGACACCCAACCTGTTCGGGACCCAAATGCTCAAATCCCGGTGATTCTAGGTCGCCCATTTTTAGCCACGCCCTAACATTTGTCATCAAATCGTAGGATGGGCTTATGAACATATCCTTTGGTAATATGACCACTTTGAACTAAATGTCTTTAATGTTACTATACAACCTTCCGAGAATGATGATTTAGAAGAAGTGAATATGATTAGCACTTTAGTTCGGGATTTAGTTCGGGATAATTGGTATGACACTTTCTTCGGGAGATTCTTTAGATGAATTTGAGGAAACCATTCTCTTAGACCGAGATGTGTGATCAATCTTTAGAAGAAGCCCTTGAGTATTTTAAAGACTCTACGGACCCGAGAAATCCAGGCAATAGTGTTAGGTCTTTCTGAGAATAATGATGACCCTAAGTTTGGGGATAGAGAACTAGAAGAATCTCTTGAGTATTTTAAGGACTCTGAAGATCCGGAAATTCAAGCAATAGTTAGAGGTTTGTCTGTGAGTTGTGAAAACCCTAAGTTTGGGGGTAGTGATGGTTCTTGTGATCGTCAAATATCCTTAATTAGAGTCCCTAACTTGGGACTCGAGCTTTGTGCGTCTGAGATATTACTTGAGTCTATTCAGACTCTGCAACCCGATCCTCCTGATACTGTTCAGGAGGTAACCAGTATTAGAGACCCGTTTTTCGGATGAATCTATTTATGATACACATATGAAGCTCAATTATGCTACCCAGATGAACCTAGTTGTCTTGAGAAACCTTAGACGAGGATGTGCTCCTTCTATTCATTTTACGAACCGGTGCGGTTATGCAGTATTGGTGTTAGCTCTATTTGGTCTTATGGACCCATAACTATTTCGGCTATTGGTGTATGACTTTGGAAGGTGAAGATCCTTTTTGAGGTATTTGATGTCTGGATGAAGACTTTAAACTTAGCACTCCTTGGGAGGTATCCCTTGCTCATGCAACACGGTAATATTTTTCCTCATTTCCTTCTAGTGGTAACGGTTTCTCCTTGTTCATGTTTTTAATTTCATCTTTAGAACATTGAGGACAATGTTAGATTTAAGTTTGGGGGTATGGGAGAAACATTTAGTTGCATTGTTAAATTCCAGAGCCTAGAAATTTATGCGTATTAAGGATGACACTAACCAATCTAAGTGGATGGAAGCATTTTGGTTGTAGGAGTTGAGGAACCAATCTGATTAGATGGAAACATCTAAAGAGTCTATTCATAAAAGCACAGAGCTCGGGTGTTAGAAATAACATGATAGTTTCACCATATCTCGTTGATTCCTTTTCACTTCTGTTTTTATTTTGTTTTTAAACTATGTTTCTCTAAGTGATTAGGTGGGGCTCACGAATCAAGTTGTTACCAATGCTAGAGTGAAATAGAGTGATTGAGATACCAAAAAAAAAAAAAAAAAAAAAGTTTGAGACCAGACCATCAGACCAACCGGAATAAATTCAATAAAGTCGACCACTGGAACCCTTGTATATGCCAGTTGTGTTGACCTAGAGTTAGGATTATCGACCACTGGTTCCCTTGTATATGCCAGTGTGTTGATATTAGTCAGACTAGTATCTCAGTCCATTAGGATAGGTTCATTTTGTCGGAGGCCTTCAGACAGATATGGGAAACACCGTTCACTCAGTAAACATCAAAACCATCTATGTTTTTCCTCTATATCCATCTTCTTGATCTATCCATGTGATTAGTTTTGACTCCGGGTATTGATGTCCATAGTGCGACTATCTGAGTAGAGCTCTGTGACTTATATATGAATTTTAGTATGCTTGAGTGCAAACTCGTGTACAACAATTGGAATTTCGCATCAGGGTACTTCCTCCTGTAATCAATAAGTATGCCAACCAAGGAGATTCTTTAGTGCCTTCCAAAGTTCTGCGTAGATAGCTAGGGTCTAGAGTAAAAAAGGTTTTATGGGTAAACCTCTGGTAAACCCTCCGGAGACAACACTCCACCACTAGGGCCACCTAGCGGTTTAACGGCTTGCTGCACGTGCTAAGTGTGGTCATTTTATTTTCTAGAATAAATTTGCTCGAGGACTAGCAAATAATAAGTTTGGGGGTATTTGATAGACACATTTTTGTGTCTAATTTGATATCAATACTATATATTGTTGGCACTCGATTTTGTACTAATTTTGGTGTTTTATGTGCTTGTAGGTATTTTTGGGAAATAAACATTTTTGGAAAAATTCGGCTCGAAAAGTTGTTAAAGGCATCCCGGAGGACATTTGCTAACGGACTCTCATTGTGGATAAGGGGCACCCAAATGATAAGGGGTACCCAAAGGATATTTGCACCCCAGGGCACCAAGTGATATTCGCACCCCAGCTGTTGTTAAGGGGCAACCATCTTCTTCACCATTTGAATTGATTTTTGGCGGGAAGGTATGTGTAAAGACCTGAGAAGTGCTGTGAATATTTTGGGCGTGTTTGAAGGAGATTAAGTTGTTGTGAACGACTCAGAATACCCTGTTTCAGCTAAATAGGACTGGTAAGTCCATCAGAATCGAATGAAATGAGCCGCAACATGAACTCGTAGAAATCAGGGAAGTTCGTGTAAGGAGAGGATAATCACGGGATTACAGCGAGATAAACGAGTGCTGCTCGTGTTGGATAGATATTTGTCTCTGAAGAAGCGTGGAGGGATTAAATAAGGAAGACTCGACAGCTGCAGACGCGTGAAGAATCAACAAAAGGAAATTATCCCGTGAAAAATATTTGTTATTACTACGTAGATATTTTGGAATTATGAGGAAAGATCTTGTCACTGTTGAGTATAAAAAGGGTCTTAGGGTAGCAGAGAAAGGGAGGGAGAGCTTGGGGAGAGTTTAGAGCGTCAACATAGTGATAATCGAGAGTTGCAGAGAATATTTTTCTGCTCCTGTGGAAGACGAAGAACAGACAGCCAAAGACCGTCGTTCTTCAACAGTGTTAACGACTCGCATATGTGGGTCGTAGTTTGGAGGCAGACTTAAAGAAACAGTAACAGAGACAATTAATATTTATCGTTCTCTGTAACAGTTCGGTTTGTAACAAAAATAATTGTTACAAATCCGATTTTTCATTATTTCTCCCTTATTCATCATTTGTAAACCATTTTTGAGCTATGAAATCAACTTTTGAGCGTGTTTCCAACATGATGAGCTAAACCTAATCCTTGGGGCGATGGAGGAAGCTATCTTTCCAATGAAAAAGTGGTAATTCTTAATTATTTAATTTGTGCAATTTTTAATTATGATTATTTGCCTAGATTAAAAATAGATTTTATGATTTTTGTTAAACAATTGTATTTTCTATTGATGGAATATGCTTAGCCTAAGGTTTTGATATCCCATGCTTTGGATTAACATTTGTTGTTTCTAAAAAATCTACTTTTGCAATAGTTGAGAATCAAATTGAACGTGTGAAATTGCATGATTGTAATTAGTATCACTTTGGAATTGGTAAATAGCGGAATCCTAGCCCCAGCCTCTCCATAATTTCCAAACAACTTTTTAATTGAGCTTGTTATTTTTATTTACAAAAAATAAGTCTAAAAAATCTGCTTTCACAAGTCTCAACGAACCTTTTACTACAACATCATTGAAAATATTCATCACAACACAACTAGGTAGTTTTGCTGGCTTTGAGGATTAGTTTGCTCGAAATGCAAACTTCAATATTTATAGACCAAGGAAGTTTGGACACCAAGGAATTTCCAAAACCGAAAATATTCTCAAGATATGCAATATATTTCCAAATTCGGTTTCCATAATTCCTGGAAATGCTTTGTCCAAATATTGACCGAAAATCTCATTAGAAAATCTCCAATTAGTAAATGCACATTACCAATTTTTATTTTCTAAAGATATGCATTTTAATTGCTGGAAATTAAAAGCATATAAAACTAAAAACCTTAATTAAAAGATTCTCAATTTATTTTGATATGGGATTCTCCTTTAGCTATTAAGGAATATCTTTGAACAATAAAAGATAAGCGTTACTGCACATGTTCAAAGTATGTCGACATCTTAACTTAGTAAATCATCTTTCATGTTTACTATCTTGGAATCGATTTGTCACACTTCCAAACAAGTTTAGAATTGGTTCATCTGACTTCCACGAACTATGTGATTGATTATCCTATCAAATCACCAAACATGGGTTTCACGGTTCTACCAAAACAAGTTTCGGTTCTACCTCCATGTGGGTACTAGAATTAGTCACGCTAGTTACCAAAACTTGGTTGACTAGGTACTAGGATCGGTTCCCACATATATATGGTATCTAACTTGTATTTGTTGCATATGTCCCTAGGATCGGTTAACAATAACTAAAAATTTGTTGCACATTTTCATAGGATCGGTTCCCAATAACTAGAAACTTGTTGCACCTCTTACAAGGATCGATACCCCTTTTGTGATCGGTTGCACCTATTACTAGGATCGTTTCCCCAATTACTAGAATTGGTCATACCAATTACAATAAATCGATCATACCATCTCAGGTGAAAAGGTGAGGGTACCCAAATATACCTCAAGCTAAAACTTTTCCTACCTATAAGTCCTTTCTCCGAAAGTGATTGTCTATGGACTAAGTCGAGACAATGCAACTAATCGGTTCACACTTCATGTGATCGTCTATGGATACGAGATAATACAACAACGAAGTATGTTTACTTGATATTAAGGTTCGGACTTAACCAAACACAATAGGATTGCTTATCAAGTAAATAGGAATTAACGTTTGTGTAATTTACTTTAATTATAATAAAATAATTATAATGCGGAAAATAAAAGTAAATGACACAACAAGATTTTGTTAATGAGGAAACCGCAAATGCAGAAAAACCCCGGGACCTTGTCCAGAATTGAATACTCTCAGGATTAAGCCGCTACACAAAATTAAACCAACTTCGTATAGTTGATATCAAGCAACTAAACCTATAGTTCACCTAGTTCCGTCTGTATTCCCACTCCTCCAACTTATGAATAAGTCACGTACTTGGAACAAATATTTTGGTTCGTATTCCAAACAGTAAAGGAACAACATATTTGTTTGGTATCAACTCTCTTCAACCAAGTGATGTGAGTTCGACAAAGGCTCTTCTGTTTATCTCAATAAACTCCTTCGTCAGGTTCTTAGATCTATCTTATGTTCAACTTGTTAGGTTTTGTTCTGTCAAATTCTGGAATATTCCGGAATGGGTCAGAAACATTACTTGGGTGTTTCCCAAGTTATGTGGTTTCCTAGTTTGAGTTGGTTATCTATTTTAGGTAGAAAACTAACCTAGTAAGTTCTTGTGGAACAAGTTTGTTATAGACATCTTCTTCTTAAAGAGTCTACAAACATATGTTTGTGAGAGAAGAAAAGAGCATCTAGGGTTCTTATTGTGGGAGATCTTTGAGTGACTAGTTCTTGTGAGGTAAACGCTTGTGTAAGAGTTTTTTCAAGGAATTAGTGAAATCTTTTGTTTGTCGAATTGTTTCTTGTTTCTTCTTAGTTCTCTATATTGTGTTTAATCGCTAGAACATCTTACTTGAGATGAACGTGTAGTAGTATTTCTATCTTAGAAGAAATATCTTCTAGATTGAACAATTGGTGCGGTGAGCGTGGATAGTCGCGAAGGAGTTGCTACGATGGAAAAGTATGGAGAATTGAAATTTTATCGTATGAAAAGGTTTGATGGGAATTCTGATTTTAGTTTATGGCAGATGAATATGAAATATTATCTAGTCGTGCTAGATTTTGATGATGCCCTAAAAGGTCCACCGATGAGGCAACGGAAAAAGAAAGATTCGGAAGAGGTGGAGTCATCAGAAGATATTACTGATGCATGGAAAAAGATGGATAAAAAGTGTTTGTCGGAGATTCGGCTTCATCTTGCAAGAAAGGTACAAGGTCATGTTGCAATCAAGGATGCTAAATCAGCGAAACAGCTATGGGATTCTCTTGAAAGTTTGTTCATGGCTAAAACAATGACTAATAAGATCTTTATTAAGGGTCTTTTACATGATATGAGGATGGAAGAGAACACTCCAGTAATGGATCATATTTCTGCCTTTGATTCATTAATATCGAAGCTTGAAGCTGTTGGTGACAATTTGAATGATCAAGACAAAGCTCTACAGCTGATCTGGATGCTCCCAGAATCGTACAAGACGTTGTCATAGAATTTTATGAGTCGATCGTCATTTACTACATTAGAAGTATGCAACGCTTTAGCTGCGGAGGAGATGATGAGGAAGAGAGATCGGGTTAGTATTGTTTCTAAAGTGAAGATGCGTAGGTGATTGTTACAAGTGTGGTCAGCCAGGGCATTGTGCTAGAGATTGTCCTAGGAAGAAGGAAGGTTTTGGGAAAGCTTCGGCTAACTTTCCTAAAGATACCGCAGCCCTAGCGATGATATCGGAATAAGGTGATCGTGATGAGGTCCTACTGACGCCTGCAAATATTAAAAGTCAGGGAGGATGAGTATTAGATTGTGGTGCCGTTGTGCATGTTTGCAACAATAGTTCATTATACAACAATTATGAAGATTGCAGCGGGTTTGTTTACATGGGGAATGGCTCTAGATTGCTGGTTCATTGAGTCGGTGAAGTTTGCTTGGATTTGTTTGATGGCTCAGTTCAAACAATCACAAATGTTAGACATGTGCCGGAGATGAAGTGGAATCTAATTAGTTTACCTAGATTAGAATCACTTGGAATGAGATACTCTACTAAAGATGGATTAATGAGTGTATATCATGGCGATAATGTAATCTTGATGGCAAGACAGTGCAGGAATTTGTATAGATTACATGAAAGAGTTGTTTGTGGTGGTGCTAGAAGTTTAAGAAATATATGTTCCGGTGGTGCTGATGCAACAAGGAGGAGGTTAGGCTTAGGTGGTGCTTCTAGACGAAAGTTCAAGATAACTCAACGGAAGGCGTCAGTGACTATGTCCTCTTTGGACGTAGCTTAATTATCAACCTAGATAATTGAGGGCCCTTATGGGAGGGCAGCCCTGAATAAGGGTGATACAAAAGAATATTTTCATACGCAAAGTGAAGAAGTAAGAAGAAAGCTGCTGGTTTTGTTCACGTCACAAAAGGTGGTGATTGTTAGGTTTTGTTACATTAAATTACAGGAATATTAGGAATGGGTCAGAAATATTACTTGGGTGTTTTCCAAGTTATGTGGTTTCCTAATTTGAGTTGGTTATCTATTTTAGGTAGAAAACTAACCTAGGAAGTTCTTGTGGAACAAGTTGGTTGACTAAGTACTAGGATCGGTTCCCACATATATATGGTATTTAACTTGTATTTGCTTCACATGTCCATATGTTCGGTTCCCAATAACTAAAAACATTTTGCACATGTTCATAGGATCGGTTCCCAATAACTAGAAACTTGCTGCACCTCTTACAAGGATCGATTCCCCTTTTGTGGTCGGTTGCACCTCTTACTAGGATCGGTTTCCCAATGACTAGAATTGGTCATACCAATTACAATAAATCGATCATACCATCTCAGGTGATTACTTAAGATCGGTTTCACTAATAAAAGTCATACCAATACAAAAGTCAGGCCTTGTGAATAGTTTTACCAAGAACATAAGCAAGTCATGAGCGGTTATACTAATCACACATATTGGTAATTCAAAAGATATGCAATGAATAACAAATACCAATAAGCCTAGCGATTTCCCTTTCGATTCACAAAACAAGTTTATGAATGTACTTCCTTTAAACGAATGTAAACATTGTTTCATAGGATGAAATCTTCACCTCATACCCATACATAATCACAATAGCATTCAAGCGAAAATTAACCAGTGAAATATGTCAGTGATAAAGTGGTAAGTGTCCAGAAAAGGGTTCTTCCTTCTTGGTCTCAGATTATTCAAAAACTGATAACAATGCAAAAAATGATGCTAAAAAGATGTGGTCAGAGTGATGCTGACACAACCACCCAGTGGAAACACTAAATAGGAAAGTCAGGAAGAGAGACTAAACACCATTCTACTCAATGAAATTCTTTCGATTTAAGGGCTTTTATAAATTAAAATCAAGTGGCTTTGGTCTTTAATGATAAATCAAGCCTTCATTTCATTTGGGTTTATGGAACCAAAAAATCATGCATAAAACTCACCCAAAAATTAAATCTTCAATTATGCGAGTATAGTAATTCATAGTGGGTTTTAAATAATAAGAAACATTATTTTGCTTTAAGCGCTTTGCTTGGCCTTGTTCATATCATTGAGGCTGTTGTGGCAAATCATTGAGGTTCTAATTAATATATGGAGACCATGCTCCATATCAGGAATAGTTCAAAAATTTTTATGATCTGAAGCTGGAAATATAAGTCAACAAAAATATAGCTAATTCACAGGGCTGGCTGCTACAACATGTGAGAAGAAAAAGCGGTGGTAAACAGACTAAGAGATTAGTATATTAGACTTTAACAATTGTATTGGTGTGATTCTGCAGAACTCAAGCAGTTAGTATTTAACAATCTCACTTCATGTTTGGCATTTAAAGGTTCTTGTTTAGACGAGCAATGTTTAATCATCTTTAGTTACAAAATTGTAAAGTTGAGTTAAGTGGAAGGACATGGATCTTTTTTTGCTTCAGATAATTAATTGAATATTCCTAAACCAAAAAAATTCTCCATATAAGTTTCAAAAATGTGGATATATCATCCAATTTTGCTGGCGGTTATTAAAGTTAGAAAAGTGGTGATGATCATTATTTGTTTTCAACTGGTGAAAGTCAGTTCATTCGAAAAGAATGGGTGGCAGTTTTAGGAATGTTAATGTTCGAGATAAAAAGAAAAGGCTAAGGAAACTAAAGTTCAAAATTATGATACTGGGATAGGAAGATATACGTGAGGGAAAAACTTAGCCAGGCGGTTGAAGCAAGAGAATATTTGAACATAAGTACATTCATGACGATAAGCAGGAAAACGGTAATTGGTCAAAGTGGGTTGCTGTAAAGATTACATGCTTGGGATTATAGTTAAATTTCCATTGAACTTTATCAACAGACTAAGTTGATAAGATTCTGCATCTAGCAATCAGAGAGGGACTGTAAGGTTCCCAGTTACTCAATATGAAAAATTAAGTATAAGAGAGGTTGAAGCGGCAAGTGAGTTATTGGATGTCATTCCAGTCTCAGAACATTTGAGGAAGATCAAACCTATGGTGATTAGAATTGCTGAAAGGAAATTAAAAATCGTGTTTAGCATGGACCACTGATAGCTCCAGTGGATGGGTTCTGGTTCTTGTGTTTCTGCAAATCTATTAATATGAAGATGCTGGTGACAATTATCATGACAGAAAAGGGACTTATTACAAGGGTCTTAACTCAAGCTTCTTAGTTCTTTTACCAAAAGTGCGAGGAGCTAAAACTCCAAATCAATTTAGACAATTAGTCTAAGTAATTTGAAGCTTAAGAAAATCATCCCATGAGATTATGAAGCTGTGAGATAGGTACTTTAATAGAAAGCTAGTAAATATATTGGTGCCCATAAAAGATGACTGAAATAATTCCTTTGCATACAAATGGAACAATAAGATAGAAAAAAGAGAAGGTGTCAGCAATTAGTTAGGTCTTTCTCAAACATATGATTCGATGAGTTAGAATTTCTTTTTTTAGTGTTAAGTTTGTTCTCACAGGTTGGAGTGTGATTAGTTGCATACTATTTTTAAATGCGAGAATATCATTATTGATAAATGCAGGGTCATGTAGGCTTTTTCCAGTGGTAAGGTCTGGTGGAAGTCTCCATAATTCTCTTTGTCTTAATGGAGAAGTCTTCAAGTAAGAGAATTATAGTTGAACTAAAATGGCAAAATTGATTCAATGGTTGTGAAGCTAGAGTTCAATTACCACTCATGTTTTTTAAGGATGGTAACCTCATTTTTTTAGCTGGAAAAAAGTATTCTTTGAAAATGACTTTGTTATTGAAACATATAAATTGTTCAAGTGATCATTTCAACCTAAGAGTAAAGTAAGTTGTTCATTAATAGCGCTAAGCTCAAGGAAAAAAATATTAAGACACAATACAGATGGAGGTAAATAGCTTTACGGCAAGTATAGAGTGTTTATGAATGAAAGCTGATGAAATCATCATATATGCTGTGGGCAAGATGTGAGAAGGCTTTACTTGGAAAGTAAAAATGTTATCTTTCAGAAAAGTGGTTCCTAATTAAGCGGAAGTGATTGTGTAGCATTCCATTTACAATATAGCACATGACAGCCTTAGTTCAGATGAGAAAATTATAAAGAATTTCTTTGTTCAGAACAATTGATGAAGTTAAATCTCAAACCCAAGCTGGAGTTGCCTCATTGGAAGAGTCGCAGTTCCAGGCGTTGAAGTCATCAGTAAGCATTATGCTGAGGCCATTCTTGGAAGATCATACATCGAGATGAAGGGCATGTGATTTCTTTAAAGCCAAATATATGGATAAGTTTGCTTGATAGAGTAACAAATGGCAACTATCTTAATGTGCTTAGTCTCAGGCATGAAGCAGAAGGAAGTTTAAAAGGAAAATGCCCGGGTGAGTCATTGAGCTGATGAAAAATTTAATTTAATTGTGATGTTGGACTGGTAGTATATGGAAGATAAATAGGTAATTCTGAGTTTTCAAACATGAGAAGATAAAGGCTGTTGTTTTGTAGTGTCTCACTGGGTTAAACCATAAGTGACAGTCAAGCGGTAATAATGATTGGGACCATGATCTGATGAAATAGGGATGAATTAGTCACGGAAAGGTGATATCAAGGGCATTCAGTTATTAAGGCAGTGACCAATTAGACCAGAGATGAAGATCGGAAGCATTAGTCGAGTATGTGTGGAATAACTTCCTTCACCTAGTATTGCAAGTAATGTTTGGAAAGCTAGTCTAAAGAAATATATATTGATGATGAAGTCATATGATAGTGGTACATGATTAGCATCTGAGGTGTTGTGTTGCCAAAAGAGGCCGATTAACATTGATGGTTCCTGTGCTGTCTTATAAGTGTAAAATGTAAGATGGATCTAATGACTCAATTATTTAAAAATCTTATTGATATAAATTACACAAAGAATAAGTCCTCTCATTAGAGATTTGGATCTTATTATGGCCTTAAAAATGGATTTTGAAAAAACAAGTATTTGAAGTCAATCCAAGTATGAATGTTGAAGAAAGTGACTCAGTGTCATGAGAGAATGAGATGAAAAGGCCACAAATGGAGTCAAAATGTGTTTGGTGAAATGGCCAAAGTTTTGAGTGCAGAAGTAAGTATAAAATATAAGAACATCAGCTTGTTTACAGACTCCTCGATAAATGGCCTACATCTGTTTTGTTGTGATGGATCATCATTTGGAAAT